>JAWNKZ010000064.1:32235000-32417500 GCA_035041615.1 Drosophila anomalipes | reverse complement strand
ATGTATATATATACGAAGGCGATTTGGTTGGCTGAAGTTGGCTTTACTGTTCTTGTTCTTCTCCTTACCCTTAAAAATAGGTTAAAAGGGTATAATGGTTCTGTGCACAAGGGTGTAACAGACGGAATGAAGCATCTTCGATCCCAAAACATATATATATATATATTCTTAATCAGCATTAGCAGCCAAGTCGAATTAGCCATGTCCGGCAGTCCGTCTGTATAAACACGTCTATCTCAGAGAATATAAGATCAAGAGAGCTTCAAATTTAGAATGTAAGTTCTCGTATACCACGGGAAGATCAAGTTTATTTAATTTCATCGATATCTGCCCCTGTTTCACAAATTTCATCAAGATCGGATAAGTAACACCAAAGTGACAATCGAGCATTTATTCTCATAATGATCTTAGTTTTGTTTGTAATCTTGAGTAATTTACTTCAAGCCATAAAAAATTAGACTATATTTTACAGCTGAGTCCAGGGTATATCCAAGTCAAGCTGACTCGACTACAGCATTTTTTTCTCCTATTTCTTGCCATTGTTGGCAAGCCTTTTGGCCAGGTGCCAAGTGCAAAGCTCTGCGAATGCGATTACAGCTCATTAAATGCACGTTGGACAATCGTTGAATCGATGTCCTGCGCCTGCTGCTGCTGCTGCTGAAGTTCTTAATGATGAGGCATTGCCAGAGCATCTATTAGTCTACTACTTCTTACACTTATACTTCTACATCTTCTACTTCTTCTTGTGGTTGGCTTTATTGTGGCTGTTGTAAATCGATTTGCATTGGCATTGAGTTGGAAAGAGGCCTTCCCTTTTACATTTAATTACGTGTCAAAACCATTTTCACTTGCTACCCGAAACTTATTTTGCCACCAAGCCAATCGCAGCTCAATGCTTCTTTGTATTAAACGAACATTAAATACATTAAACAGACAACCAAAATAAAAAAGTTCACTTCACTTGAATATTGTTAATTGGGCAATGTTACACTCAGAAAATAAACCGCTCTGAATGCTATTAAATCGCCCTAGAGAATAGAAAGCTATTCTTATTTTTAGAAATAATTTCTAAATATTAAGAAAAATATTTCCAAGACTTAGAGAGACCTGCCCTAAATCGAATATTTACAAAATGAAAATTCAATTTTCGAAATATTTTCAATTATTAAGAAAAACATTTCTAAAAAGTAGAAAATTCACAAACAGAAATGAAGTTTAAGTCACTTAGTTCACAAACTAAGAGTCGCTTTTTCAATATGTGAAGTCAAAAAATTGAAATGTTTATGAAACATGCAAGTAACAATAAAGCCACTAAATGAATTCTTATATATATTATATATACATTTTATGCATTTTCCAACAATCTACAACCATAAATTTTGTAAATATATTCTCTGAATAATAGGGTGACTAACCATTGGAGCCAAAAGCATGTCGATTTCCTAAAATTTAGGGCAATGTTTTTTTTTATAAGTGGACCATAAAGTGAATACTATTTGTATGTGTATTTGTATTTTTATTTTTATTTTTATTTGTATTTGGATTTGTATTTGCACGCACTCGTTCATTTATTTATGTATGCTTATAACCCCTCTACTGGGGTATTATAATTTGATTTTCAAATAAATATAGAAAATGGCATTCCCATTTACTTTTGATAAGTCATGAGTGTTGGAATGAATGCAGAGCATTTACCACATAGACACAATCTATGGGAGAATCGTTTGGTCTTATTTACTGTTGAGACCAATAAAGATTTGCTTTGATTCAGCTTTAACTGTTTTTCTTTCTCAATTGCCATTTGGCCGTTTGGAAACACAATTAAATAGAAAATGAAAATTAAATTGAAGCACACAAGATGTGTGCGAACAATTGGAAATGTCGGAAAACTTATCGCACACACGCAGACCATCAGTTGGCAGCAGCCACAGCCACAGCCACAACAACAAAGAGCAAAAGAGAGAGAGAGAGAGAAAGAGAGAGAGAGGGGGAGAGAGAGAGAGAGATAACTGCTCCTGGGGCAATGTAATAGCTGAAAAAGAGGCAAAATCCAATTAAACACTCAACACACGACTTAAGAATTAAAGACCAGATGCAACATTTGTGTGCGCAACTTTCTCAACTGTTTTCTGAGTGCGAATTTCTTCTCTGTGTGTGGCTGGCATTATTTATGGCATAGTAAACAAAAGACAAAAAAAAAAAGACCACAAAAAAATAGTGCCATGAGAAATGAAAGCAGCGGCAACATTGTCGAGTCGACACTAGGGGGAGACCTGCAGTTAATACTCAAATTTTCGAACCGCAACGGTTGAAGCTCTATGAAAGTCCTTTGCTCATCTGCATTCCTGTAGATAATTACATTTTTGGCCAACAGGCTTTTGCACAACGCAACATTGTCGAGCTGCACTGAAAATATTGGAACTCTCACTCAAAGTGGAGTCGAACTCAAGCTGGTGGTAAATGATGCAAGTGGCAAGTGGAGAATTGAAAATTTCAGTTGTGTTTGTTGCACAACACACAATTCCAATGCCTCATGCTATTTTTCTAGGGCCGATTGTAAATAAAATCAGATCAAATTCTTCTTCATAGCATAGCCTTAAAATACCCCTAGGAAATCTACTCACAGATATATTTAAGTTACTTTTGCACACTTTACATAATATAGGGAAATATTTTCTCACAGTGCAGTGATGCCTGGGCTTACATCAAATGCCGTGCACAGGGGAGTACCCAGCTTTTCGTAAAGAGGGGTTCCGAATTGTAATTTATTATACATATTATAATCGAGTAAATAAAAAGATACCTCTTCTAAAATTAAACCAAGAAATGTTTCAGATTTTCTTTTTTAGAGACACGCCCCTCTGTTAACGCCCTTGGCCATAGAAGAGCCTACCTTAACAACGAGAGTCGTAAAATGCAATCATGCTTGCAACGTTGCAATGTGTGGTAAGCAACAATCCTTTGTGACCGTTTGCCTGCCCCATTTCCCCCACACACACACATGCATAGTTGATGCAGGCTGAGTGCGGCACAAGGAGCAGAGCCCTGTGTACATATGTATATGCCATATTTATATAAGGACGAACGTGTTTTCCATAAATCTTGCTATGAACCAGTATGCCAGGTGCATGCCACACACAACAGTGGCACAAACGTGTAGCTAGATAGTCAAATGTTGCGAACATTGATTGCGAACACGTTTCTTGTCATCAACTGGCTGACAAAATAAGTAAAAACTTAACCAAAAAAGAAAACAAATAAAGATTTACGTGCTTAAATATTCCAAGGAGGGTCAAAATCATAAACGTATCCTTTAAATTTAGCAACTCCAGCTTATGTGGTGGATATAGACTTAAATGTTGGTCCCTAGCGATCTGCCTTTACACAGTACAAACAATTTATGTCCTTATAGATATTTAAAAGGCATAACATAAAAAAAAATGAAAACAAGAGTTACTTCCGGTCTTTTATGAATTGTTAAACAGTTTTTGGATTGCAGAACTCAATATTAAACAGAATGGGTAAATAAAAGCAAGTCTTGTGTATCTTGGCAAAAATGATAAGACTGTTGTAAGCTTCTGTAAGGATTATATAGCTAATACTTAAAATTTAAGTATCTAGGTGCTAAAATATAAATTGCATATTTTACTACCCCCCATTCGTGGCAAGAGCAACGCGCAACGTTAAAGGCGACAGTAAAAAACCATCATTTTATTGTTATACTAAAGAACTACTTAAAAATTCAGTACATACGCATTAACAGAATGTGTGTCCCCAACTTTTGAAAGCGCAACATAAAATAATTACGATATCGTCAGATCAAATTATATCTACTGACAAAGTCGTGCGCTCAATTGATGTATCCTTGCATTGGGCATAATAACTTTGTTCTGAAGGACACCGAACCCAAAAACTATGAACATATACATATATATATTCTTGTTCAACGTCAATATCAGTAAACAGTTCCTGTAAACATGGAATAAAGACGATACGATCTGTTCGGTACTAAAGCGGTCTTCGGTTTCGGTTGCTCGTTATTAACAGTTAATTACGGTTCAGATTCCGGTCACAGTTTTGAATTTCAATCGATAATTTTCACGACTTCAGATTAATGCTTCGTTTAAAAATTTGAAAACATGATTTTCGGATAAAATAGATATAGAAAAATGTAAATATGTTTTTTTTCGCTGCCTCCAAAAAAAATGCCTGAATTGTAAGAACTGTAAGAATTCAAGTTGGATCTAGTGATTTCAGTGGCTATATCAGAAAGATATGGTTTTCTTATCCTTCTGCTACTATGAGAAAGAGGTCTAGAAAGGGTCGATGAGATCATAAATTATTTTAAGATAAAGATAAAACTGAATTTAACTTTAATTAATTTCATTTCACCAAAATATCTGACAACGTTTAAACATCTTTCGAATCGGGTAATAATAATATATATATTAAATGATTATATGTATGGTAAACCATTCCTTGAGTGCTGTATTCGAGCATTAATTCTAATTGAAATTCTGACAACCTAAACTGGTTCAAGGCTAGTAACCGTAAATAATTTCAATTAGCATTTCATGCACTTCTATATACCAAAATCCTATTACCGGAAAGTCTATAAAAACAGCATTGCATATAAATTTTTAATTCAATTTCAGCACTAAACAAAGCACACTAACAAAATGTGTTCAGATGGAAGCCAAATAAAAATGGGTACGCCTCAAAAGGGGGCGTGACAACGGCGCAAATATTCAGTGTTGGCAGTGGGAAGGCGGCAAATGTGCTTGTAAATTGCTCTGGCCCTGAACCCGAACTTTACCCCCAATCCCAATCCCAATCCCAATCCCAGTTTCACACCCAACCACCATGCAAAGTGCTTGGAAATAGTTTTAGTTCAGTTATAAAGTTGTTGTTGTTGTTCTGCGATGTTTCCACTGTTGTGTGAGTGTGTGTGTGTGTGTGTGTGGATGTGTGAGAGCTGCAGTCCTAAATTCATTTCGCTTGTCAATTAAGGCTGCATCAAGGACTTTTGTTGCCCAGCACTTGCCCAACCCACCCATCAACTTGAGTTGCCAACACTGAATGCATTTTATGTTTTCGCACTGAAAACGAGAATTCCTCGATTGCCTCTTGTCTTGGATATTTTTTGGGGCGATTTAGAGAGATGCACCCATGCACCACACCATGCCACACATATTGGCGCCGGTTCTGTTCAAACTTGAATTACATTTTGATTCTGCTTTGGCGAAAGGGAATTCAATCAATAAACGCTATCAGCACAAATCGTATTACAAGCCCAGTTAACAAAACAACAAAAAATAAATAAAGAGGCAAAATAACTGGAAAGAAACGAACACATCTTCATCATCGTCGTTATTATCATCAATTGCTCTTTCCCATCCTATTCAACGGCAATCAATCACAAATATATATATATATATATATATATACAGAGAAGGTTCACAAATCTCCGAATAGGAATACAAAAAATAACCAACAAATTTTGAGGCGTAGAAACAATGTTTATTGTTCTTTTGTCGACTTTAAGATACACTATTCACAAAGGCAATTTATTTAATTTAATTCATTTTTGTATGTTTTGTCTTCATTTAATAACTTTCTATTCTCTCTGCTTGAAAATAAATTCATTTCAAAAGTATAAAAGTAGATAAAAGTATGCAGATTTGGCCGATAGTCAAAGGCTTTAATTAGCTTGATTAGATTAATATGATGCCAATGGCAACGAAACAAGTTCAGCATAATTAGTAATTAGCACAAGGTGCAGCAGTCGATTGGCAAATGAGCTAAGAGAAAATCCGGAGTCGGGAGTCGGAAGTCCGAGCCCGGAGCCCCGAACACACCCACTCAACAAATAACCCATTAGCGCAATCGATTTAAGGCGTCCTTCGTAACAAAGTTTGGGAACTTTCGGAATTTATTAATGAAACAACAAAATATGAGGAATTCAATTTTTTTCGAATATATATATATATATATGTTATTTTAAACATAGTTTTAATATAAATGAACAATCAAAATAGTTGCATACAGGGTGTCAAATCGGAATAGAAATTTTCAACTAATATTTATTTTTAATTAAAAGGTTTTTCGCCTACTTAAGAAAATATTCATACATACTCATGGATATATTCGATCTAATTCGAAAATAGTTCACAATTAATTGTATATAATTTATAGTAATTGGAAATTAAAATGTAATTTTGTAATTGGGGTTGCAGGAACTGGTGGCCATATCGCCGGAGCGTCGCAATTGGCGTGGCATATTCATAGCCCTGCTGGTTATCGCTGCCGTCTTCAGCCTGATCATCTTTTCCATATTCCTGCTGTCCCCGGAGGATGAGGGACTCCGAATCCGTGGTCGCCGAATGCTGCCCAGCGACATTCTCAGCAAAAGTTTGCAATGGAAGCCGTTCAACGGCACCTGGAGCAATGGTTCGTCACACGATTATCTCAACATTTAACAAAACACAATTAATGATTTATGCTTTTATAGATCACGAGTTAGTTTATCGTGATCCAACGGGCGGTCTGTCCATACTGAATATGACAGACTATACCACTCGCATTCTGATGACTAATTCCACATTTGTGAGTAGCCGATAATATATACCCTATGCTATATTCCCCTGCAATTCTCTGTATTCTTTTGTATTCCTATAAATTCTTCTATATTCCTTTTCTATTCCACTATTTTCCCCAACATTTCTCTATATTCCCCTATACTCCCCTAAATTCCTCCACATTCCTCTATATTCGTCTTTATTCCTTCATATTCCTCTATAATCTACTCTCTCTATCTCTCTATCTCTCTCTCTCTCTCTCTCTCTCTCTCTCTCTCTCACACACACAGCGCCAACTGAATGCTGAAACGTTTCTGGTGGCTCCGGATCAGAAGTACGTGTTGCTGCAGTCGGACAGCAATGCTGAAGGCTCCAGGTACGTAGCTCATTTGAGGTGATCTTCGAGTGGTGGCAGCTGTTTAATTTGGTTAATACTGATGCTGCAATAGACACCACGTGTATGAGGTGCAAACGGCGAACACATTTCCACTGGGACCAACGGAGAATATTGCCGAGGCGCCCCATCTACAGCATGTGGTTTGGGCACCCATCAATCCACCTCCACATCCAACTCCAACTGCAGATGCTCCTGCTACAACTGCAACTGCAACTGCAACTGCAAGTGCAACAGGTGCTGCACAGTCGACAATGTCGCCACTGCCCAGCGGCAGCATTATATTAAATAGTCTGGCCGTGGCTGCGGCAGGCGGTGCCGGCAAACCGACGCCGACAACCGGATCCGGAACTGGTGCCGCAAATGGAGCTGCCACGGCGAATGGCAGCGGACAGGCGAATGCGAATGGTGGCAAGTTGGCGGCGGCATATACTCTGAACCAGGCGATCGCCTTCGTGCACCACAACGACATCTACTACAAGCCCAAGGTGCAGGGTGAACTTGTCTGCCGCATCACACAGACGGGCGCCGCTGGCGTCTTCTACAACGGCGTGCCCGACTGGACGTACGAGAATGTCCCCGAGCTGGAGAGCAAGCGGAGCAGCATCGTCTTCTCGCCGGATGGCCTCTTCCTAGCCTTCCTCAGCTTCAACGACAGCGACGTCAGCGAGTACAAGTGAGTAGCCCATTGAGTGCTTGTGAATGCAAGTGAATCCAAGTGGGTAAGTAAAAGTGAATACAAGCGGGTAATTTAGAACATTACTGCAGCATTTGCCACATGCCCATCCAATCCGTTGGTATTAATATTGGGACAAGTTCAACAATACTTTGTTATTTGAATTTGAATCATATATCGAATGAATTTTAGGATAAGTTCAAACATATTTTATTGAGTAAATTTTATTCATTTTTAATTAATTACAATAAGTAAATAAATACAATTTGAGATGAATTAAATATTCTTTTCATTTAGTTTTTGTACACTCAAAGAGAATGTGTTAAAATAGGTCTAGTTTTTTCCATAAAATACATATATATATATATATATTCCTGATCGGCATCAAGAGCCGAATCGATTTAGTCTGTATGCGTAATACGATCTCATTCCAAATTCCAAATTTGAAATTTTACTTCTCGTATTTCATACATGCACATAAAGTTTATATCGATATAAATCGATTTTCGATAACAATAAAATGTACAATTCTCCCTCTCCAACATGTTACTTATTGGATCTTTGTGTCTGTTGGCAGATACACTTGGATGGGCGACAATGTGAAGTATCCGGCGGTGTTGAGTCAACGTTATCCCAAGGCCGGTGCCCGCAATCCGAATGTGACGGTGAATGTGGTCAATCTATCGGTGATCAAGTACATCTTTCCCACACAGATCAAGCTGCCCGCCGAGCTGGGCAACGGCAGCTATGTGGGCGGCCTGACTTGGGCATCGCCCATCGATCTGTCCGTGACGGTGACGAGTCGCGACCAGACTAAGGCGACAACGGTCATTTGCCGGGCACCACACTTCCACTGCCAGGTGGTGCACACCGAGGTGACCATCAACGATGGCTGGGTGCTGCCCGCTGAGCGTCCCATCTTCTCCGCTCGCATCGCTGCCCAGCTGCGCGGCAGCCTGTTGCGTCAGTTCCAGTTCCAACAGCAGGAGCCAATGGTCAGCGATCCCGGCAAGAATAGAGTGGATGCAACCACAACCACCACCGTTGAGAATCCGGCGAATGTTACAAATGGCCAGACAACGTATGAGATAACCAACGGGGGCTATCTGCTGAAGCGTCTGCCCGTGCGGGATGGCGAGCATGGTCATTATCGTCATGTGGTGTTCATTTCATCGCTGGATCGTCGACCGGTGCCGTTGACCATGGGTCGTTTCGAGGTCACCGAAATTGTGGGCTGGGATGAAGCGCACGAGATTGTTTACTTTATGGCTGCTCCTGAGAAGCGGCCGGGCGAGCGCCACCTCTACAAGATCAGCCTTAAACTAAACATCACCGAAACGAATCGCACGTACATCACCTCGACGCAGCCCACCTGCCTCACCTGCGACAACACGGAGTCCACGTATCGCCTCCATCGTGCCCGCAGCACCAATGCAGCCGACTGGCAACGGGGCGGACGCTGGGAGGACATTGTTGCCAGACTGGAGCCGGATGATTGCATCTATGACATACCCAAGAATTGTCTGTACAATCGGGTGCAGTTCAGTCGCGACTATAGCTACTATGTGCAGGAGTGCCTCGGCCCAGAGGCGCCCAGTGTCTACCTGGTGCGCACGGCCAGCAACGAGAAGATCTTTGTGCTCAATGCCGGCGATGTGTTGCGTCATCGCCTCTCCCAGCTGGCCATTCCCCAGATGCGTACCTTTAGCGTGGAGATCCGACATGGCTTTCATGCCCAGGTGCGACTCTTTCTGCCGCCGGGCATGCGCGAGGAGGAGGAGGTCGCCTTTCCACTGGTCCTCCATGTGTAAGTCTTACTCGCAAAGATCACAACTTTAACTTGAACACATCAATAGAATTGAATTTCAGCACCGGAAACGGAAATAGATCATTTTCAGGCACGACTTGCTAGAAACATTTTCAAGATCTCAGAGAATGGAAGAGCTGCAAACTTCAAATATAGGTATAGGTTCTCGTATACCCCGCGCAGATCAAGTTGGTTTCACTTTATCCGTTTCTCGAATATCGATACATTTCGATTTCCGATATATGCAGATAATAATCCCATTTCTATTAGGAGGCGAATATAATAGAACGATAAGACTTTAATTCATGGGAGCTCCCTTCCTTACAGCCATATCGAAATTGTCCGATTTTTGGAAGAGTCAAAATTGTGATACTACGTCCACTAGGTGGATAGGAAATCGATTAAATCGATCGATTGCACATCGATAAAGGCACACATCTTCCATGAGCCCTTGGCTGTTCTGTGGCACGTCTTATCAGATGGTATACTTATTGGTAGCAGAGCATTTGGCAGTCGGCTACACCTGACTTGAGATTGAAGATTCTTGATTCTTAATTAAAGATTGACTATTCGCAATTCTTGATTTGCTGCTGTTGATATTCACGTAATAATTGCATATGATTTGAATGATTTACACAGCGATGCTTCGCCGGGATCGCAGCTGGTCACGGAGCGTTTTCATGTGGACTGGAATTGGTATCTGTGCAGCCAGCGCAGCTTTATTGTTGCCCAGATCGATGGACGCGGCAGTGGCTACCAGGGCGAACTGTTGCGCACCCAGGTCCATGGCAAACTGGGCACCGTCGAGGTCGAGGATCAGCTCGGTGTTCTCACGTAAGTTATTGATCGAGATCGTGGCACACTCAACACCAATTGTGGACTAAATCTCTGCAGCTATTTGCGCGACAATCTCAAGTTCATTGATCCGCTGCGCATCTGCGCCTTTGGCTGGGGCTACGGTGGCTATGCCGCATCCATGATGCTCATCGATGATTCCCAGCAGGTGCTCCAATGCGCCATCGCCATCAATCCCATTGTCAGCTTTGGCTATCACTGTAAGTCCAGCCAGCTGCTAATTGTTCAGGGATATATATATATATATGTTGTGTTCAACAGATTCGTTCTTCACGGAGCGGTATATACCGTTGAAGGGTGACTATCTGCGTGCATTGCAAGAGGCCGATCTCACCATGAAGGCGGGCAACATCAAGGGACGCAATCTGATGCTGATGCACGGCACGGCGGACACGTTGGTGCATCAGGAGCATACGCTGATGCTGGTGCGAGCACTTGTCGA
The DNA here is from genome assembly GCA_035041615.1 of Drosophila anomalipes. Lineage (NCBI taxonomy): Eukaryota > Metazoa > Arthropoda > Insecta > Diptera > Drosophilidae > Drosophila > Drosophila anomalipes. Next base: position 32,406,748 of record JAWNKZ010000064.1, on the reverse strand, counting down.
TCAGCAGGTGAAGTTCCGCCATCAGGTGTATCCGGATGAGGATCATGCGATTGGCCGATCTCTTAGCCATGTGTACAAGACAATGGAATGGTATTTCGATGAGTGCTTCGGCCCCGTCGATGATAACGAATGGGACCCAACGGGTCTGTTTGTGTTCAAACAATAATTAAGACCCCCCTACGATCCTTACGACGAGGATCCGTTGGCCAATCAGCTCATCGACATCGATGCCGATCCCGGCGAGCGATACAATCAAACAATGGCAACAACAACGCCCCTATCCGCCCTCGATGAGCTGGACAACCGACTCCAAGCCCTCGATCTAATGTCCTCATCCGCAATCACATTAAGCAAAGTGTCCAACAAGCTGTGCAACTACAGCAGCAAGCGCAAGTTGCAACAAACTGAGACGACGCTGGCCAAAAAGATGCGCATCTTGCAACAGTAGAGTGAATCTGTGTGTGAGTGTTTGTGAATGAATGAATGAATAAATGAGTATGTATCTCAATACTGAATGAGTGGAAAGCAAGCTCACCATTTTTTTTTGTTAACGTTTTTTTTTTTTTTTTGTATTTTTGGGCTTTTTTTTGTGTGTGTGTGAGTGAGTGTATGTGTGTGTGTGTGTGTGTGTGTATGTGTGTGTGTGTGTGTCTATGTTGAGATTATCTGAGATGTGCGTCATGGCGAAAAGCAAGGTGATTCATTTATGCGACTGATTATTAACATATTATTGTGTATTACATAATAAACCAAAACCAAAAACAAGAAAAACAAAAGGATTACAAATTGCTTGTCATACGAGCAGGACGAGGGACGAGGTCAAAAAGTATCAAATTCATCATCGTAAGGATATATCGTAGGGGAGACACTTTTTCCATATGTATGTATGTCTATATATGTGTATATGCTAAATACTAAGTTTAGCATATCGAATTTTTGGCAACTAACAGTAAATTACTTATACATATATATATATATATATATATATATATTTATATACATATATACTAGTATATATATATACATACTAGTTGTAGTATATATAGTAATTCATTGTTTAATGTCTCATAATTGTTGATTGATTTACGTATGTGTGTATGTATGTGTTCTGTGTTATAGATTTGTTTAGATCCGTAACTGCGCTATTATATAGTACGTATGTGTTAACAGGCATATACATATGTATGTATGTATGTATGTATATTTGTATATATATATATATACAAATAAATATATGCATATATATTTGACTGAACATTATTTTTTTTATATATTAATAATTAAATTTTAAACAAGAACAACAACGGAAAACAGAAAAACTCTAAAAATAAATTTATGTCCAATTCGAAACACACAATTTGAAAACACACAGAAAAAAAAGGAAACCTTGTGGAAAACAAATACAATGAGTATTTATGTATATTTTAAAAGCTATCAAAAATTTGAATGTAGCAAAAGCTAAAAAACAAAAAAAAAAACAGAAAAAAACAAGACAAAAAGAAATAGCAAATACCAACTAAATGCTTTTTTTTTCATCAAACGTTAAGATGAGTATTAAAAAACGAAATCGAAAAGCGAAATTGAAATTGAAATTGAAATATAAATATTATATTCATTAAATGTGATAGTCGAGTGCGAACGACTATAAAATACCCTGTATCAAATTAAATTAAGCAAATAATACGTTTGTGCATTCCACATGCTACAGGGTATTCCAAGTTCGAGCATAATAAAAAGGTTGCGTCTTAAATTTACCTAAATATTAGGCTCAAACCGAATTAAGCCAAAAACCAAAACAAGAAAAACAAAAAACTAATAAACAAGTCTAACCAAGGCGACCAGCTAAGCAACCCAACTATAATAGTAGTGTCCTCCCAACAAGAGCATATAATTATATAATTTTACACACATAATTAAAATGCCAAAAGCAAAAATAAATAAATAAAAATAAATAAATAATTAGATCGGTATGAGTGTTAGTGAGAAACAAGCCCGCAGAGGAGAATGTTTTTTTTTAGATTTTTTTACCATTAACTTTAATTAACGCTGACTATGTAATTGGCTGGGGGGCAACAAATTGAATACCAGAACAAAATTTTATAGACATACCACATATATATATATATATATATATATATATATATACATATATATGTATATATTTAGGTGTTAAAAGTTGCGTCAATAAGCCCCTCAAAGTGGCGAAATTTTATTGTAGAATAAATGAGCGGCTAGTTTGGAAACACCCCAAGATCAATAAATAACTCACAAAAAACGAAAAAAAACGAAAAAATAGTCAAGCTTTAAATGTTGTACGCAATGGCAGACACTTTTGAGAACTGCAAGGTTTATTAAGATCCTAACTAAATGCATAGCAACCACTAAAAATAAATCCAAACCAATCTGTATACAAGTCTACTAATCGTTGAGTATACAGCTCGTAATAAATGTTTAACCTAAAAAAAAAAACAAAGCAAAACAGTTAATATGAAATAAATATTTATAAATGTTTAAAACAAAAATCTATAAATGCAAAAACAAATAAATACATATATATAAATATATATATTTATGTATATACCTATATATGTATACATGTACTAAATGTAAAACAAACTAACGACGGCAAATACATACATACATATATTCTTAAATATGTATGTGTGTGAGTATCTATGTATGTAAGCATACATGATTAAGTACATAATCCATGAATAATAATAATAATAATTAATACAAAAAAAATACCAAATGGAAAATCGTTATAGAGTGTACGATACGTATTTAATGTCTTTTCAACCGCAAAACAACAACTGAAACAAAAACATGATGATAAATATGATGCTAATAAACTTATAAACATATTTCCATAAGGTACAAACTACTGCAAAGCCCAATAAGTAAAAGACCAAATATACTAACTGGAAACTCGAAACTCAAAACTCGAATCACTTTAAGGCCAAACGATGTTATTTGGTTTCAAGACAACACCAAAGACAACAACAACAACATAAAAAAAAGAAAATTGAATTGAATCCGATCTGTATGTATGTGCTTACTGTGTATTTCGGAATGCTAATGCTAAGTGTATATTATTACCAACAATTGTTGAACACAATGCAACCAGCTAACAAGTTAAGAAAATTGAAACAATAAATAAACATGAAATTGTTGTGTGTATGCAAAAAATATATATGAAAACTGACTTTTTACTTGTCTTGTGTGAGTTGCTCAAAAAAAGGAATATATTATCATAATAATATCATATATATATATTTATATATATATATTATTGTTTTGTGATTGTATTCTATCAATAATAAATTTGAATTTTCCGCGTTTACTTATCGAAAATTTGTGCGCATTGTCTTTGATATATATCGATAGTTTGCTGGCATCGATATGCGCGATATGCAAGTTTGTGGACTTTCCGCATCTCTAAAACTGCGTACCCGTCGCGTGTTCGTAGATAAATTGCAATTTCACTGGCGTTTCCTTTTTTTTTTGTCGAAAAACGCAAATTCGCTGGAAAAGCAGTGCAACGATCCTAATCAACTGACAAATAAAGCAAAACAATTGGCTACAATTTTGCAATCGGTAATCAAAAGTTATCAGTTAGAAAAAACCAATTCGTATTTGAGTGTGTGCGTGTGTGTGTGTGTATGTGCATAAAAAGGCATAGCAACCAGAAAAGCGAACATTTCCCATGCAACATTTACGCTTAAAAGGACTGCAATAAATGTTGCAATGACAAATGGATATATATATATTTTTTTTTTAGCCAAATTTAGGCAAACATTTACTAAATACTAATAATAATCGTATTGAGTTTTTGCTTTTGCTGAAGCACATGTGCATATGTATGACTGTATGTGTGTGTGCGTGTGAGTGTGTGTGCTAAACTTGAAATACAACACAAAAACGCAACGAGACAAAAACTCGTCAAGGTAAAGAATAAAAATGTGTGTGAAAAATTCCATTGGAATTACGCGAGAAGCAAATCGGACTAAAGAAAATAAGCTAAATCAGATTCTTTTTTGCATGTGTGTGTGTGACGTCGATTGCGCATTTCTCTCGTTGTGTGTGTGTGTATATGTAGTCGTATCTATGGGCGGGGGCAAGTGGGTGGCTAGCATTGCGGTACAAACGTTGCACTCTGCACTGTGTACTATATATACATGTATTAGTGAAAGTCTTATTATTCCAAATTGTAGGTAAAATACAGTCTTTCTTTTTTTCTTTCGTTGCATAAATTCAATGTTTACATGCTCATGTTCACATTTTGGCAGTTTTGCACACAACAGTGCTGTTAGACGATTTCAGATTAGGTGGCAACGCCTGCCAACAACATTTAACAACTGCTGCGAGCAGTCGCCGGTTCTAAAATGAACATAAAAACTATTTTTGATATGGGCTACTTGGGATTTAAATCTAATTTGTATTGTGTATTAAATTGGCTTTATCAACTTTAATTAGCACCTTTACCAACCATCTAAATAGAATTTCTAAAAGCACTGCTGCGATTTCTTTCATTCAAATTTGTATACGTGCAGCTGGAATCGTTCCTAATCCAATCGTTCGATTGCACGTGGTGTATATCTACCTATCGATATTTACGATAGACATGACACATCCCTGTATGCGACAACGCTGGAGCGAAGCAGTAACTGTTAACTGCGGATGTCGTATGCAGTGCAACGAAAAGTTTTAAACAATTCAAATTCAATTATTATACAATAATATTTGTGCTAATAACAGTGCAGTCAGTAGCCCAATCAAAGTCGATAGCCTTTTTTTTGTGTTTGCATCTAACAAACATTCGTCACGAAAAGCTTCAACTGTTCATTTGTCAAAATTCTGTACATGTGTATATAAATGTGTGTTTGTGTGTGTGCCAAAATATACATGCATGTTCGTGCTCATGTTTGTGTTTGTGCAATTAAACATCGATGCTGCAAACACAACTTGCCAAGTAGAGTCGCATGAGTGTGTGTGTATGTGTGTGTGTGTGCGAGTGTTGCTTATGCGTTGGCAAATTGTTTAACAAAATACGCATAATTAGCACTTTTTGCATAATCGACACATTTCCAATGTGCGCGCTCTGTGTTTGCATTCGCCCCGCGCTCTCCCGGCTCCCCCACGTCATTTAGCCACCTGTACGCCCTTGCACACACACACACGCAGAGACAGATATACACATGCACGCACACATGCACAGCTAGACGCGATGTGATTTGCGGTAGTCTCGTGAGCAGCGCTGCTCACTTCACTTGTCAATGCGATAACACACACACATACTTATGTAAATACATATGCATTATTGTGTATGTGTCCATTCTATTTGATTGTCTTCTTCTTCGGCCTCTTTTTTCCTTTTCGATTTGTGTTCTGATAAAAAGAAAAAATAAGCGGAATATTTGCAGAGCTGAGGCGCCGCCGGCATTGCTCTCTACGCTTCAGCTGCAGCTGTGGCGTCTCGCCGACTTTGCAACGTTTCTATTTGTAGAAAAATAGCGCATAATTTGCAATGCAATTGTTTGCGCTTTCTATTTAGTTAAAAAAAAAACACTTTTTGATAACACATGCGATCGTCGTGTGTACGTATGTGTATGTGTGTGTGTGTGAGTGCGAGTGTCATGGTACAATGAGAACGCGCATTTTTGACGTCACGAGACGATCAAAAATACACACATGCAAACGATTACTTTTTGATCTCTTTTTGGTCAGTGATGCGTCAAATGACAGCGAGAGAGAGAAGATTGCCATACATGTATAATTATTATTGTACGGCACAGTGGCAACGCCATCATCTCAGCTGTACCGTTTCAACTTAAGCTGATGATGTGCATATAAAAAATATAAATATTAATACATATTTGAATGCGTTTATTTTGATTGCAGTTGCAGCCTGTTGACAATAAATAAAGAAAAATTTGAAGTTGCCATGAAAATCGTCAATAGAAATTAGACGACGGACGAGCTTTGGCAACAACAACAATATTTTAAGAGAAAAGTCCAGAGTAGACCTCGCTCTAAAAGAGATAAAGGGAGAGAGAGAGAGAGGGGGAAGTTGGAGTAGGAGGCGTATTCGCTGGAAAGCACAGCAGCAAACCCCGTCCGTATTTGAATGGATCCGTGTGTTGGCTGGTTTCAGGAGGAACAGGAGGGACCAGCGTTGCGCACATGGCTAAAGATTTGGGAGACGAATGCACAGGAGATGGGCGCACTTCTTGAGCAGCAGCTACAGCAGAATAACAACAACAACATCAGCAGCAGCAGCAGCAGCAAGACCGACAACAGCAACAATATCGTCAGCAGCAGCAGCAGCACAACGCCCACCAACAACAACAGCAGCAGCAACAATAAAGGCGACAACGTTTCAACAATTGGTCAGTGTGATCCGGATTCATTGCAGACACTGCTGCAGCAGTTGAACGAGACGCCTGCTCGGGGGAATAGCAACAACAGTAACAATCGCAACAGCTCGAGCAACACCTCTGTTGATTCCACATCGAACAACGACAATAACTCGCCAACGAGCAACAGCATCAGCAGCAACAGCAGTGTCACAACAACATCAGCAACCGCAACAACAAGCGCTGCCAACGTCGCAGCGGCAGCAGCAGCAATCACAACATCATCAGTCGTCGCAGCAACAGCTGCTGCAAACAACACAACAACAACAGCAGCAAGCGGTGATAACAGCAGCAGCACCAACACCAACACCAACACCACTACGACCAGCACCACCACCAACACCAGCAGCAACATCATCAGCAGCACCACCACCACCACCACCCCAACCAACAACAATAATAACAACAACAGCAACACAAGCTCCACAAACACCACCAATTTTATAGCAAATCCCGCGTCGAAGGTGCCGCTGCACGAGCGCAGCAACACCTACTATAATCCATCGCGTAGGAAACGTGTCGTGGACAACAAGTCGAGCACACTGAATCTGAACAAGCACGCGGACATGATAGTCAAGTACAAGGGTTGCCCGTGGCGTGTGCGCGACTTTCAATACGGCGATGGCATAATTGGACTGCACGAGGAGATCGAACACTTCTATCAGTATGTGCTGCCCACGCCCTGTGAGCATGCCATACGCAACGAGGTCGTCAAGCGCATCGAGGCCGTTGTCCAATCGATATGGCCGCAGGCCGTAGTTGAAATATTTGGCTCCTTTCGCACCGGCCTCTTTCTACCCACCTCGGACATTGATCTCGTTGTGCTGGGTAAGTTTCAACATATCAACAGCCACAACAATCTGATTATGTATATTTTCCACATGTCAAAATTCATTACAAATTCATTCGACTCTCCACTCTTAATTAATAATCAGCTTAATTCTAAATTAAAATTGACTCTGAACACACATCCAAATCGATTTCGACTATAAATTGAAGCGATCATAATTCAAGCCAAGTGTTGGTCTATAAACTGTTTGTTCAGTTATCTGCAGTATATATTTGACGATTTCCTTTTATTTGCGTCCTCTCATTTGTGGATGTATTTTATATATGCTGCATCCTTTATTTGATAATCGTTTGGCATTATTTTTATGTTTATTTTTATATTAATTCACGAAATGAACTTTCTTTTCTCCCTACCTCAACTCTTTTTCTCTCTCTCTCTCTCTCTCTCTCTCTCTCTCTCTCTCTCTCTCTCTCTCTCTCTCTCTCTCTATTTTTGTTGTTGTCTATATTCGCATTGTTTCTTCTTTTTTGCAGGACTGTGGGAGAAATTACCGCTGCGCACGCTGGAGTTCGAGCTGGTGTCCCGGGGCATCGCGGAGGCGTGCACGGTACGGGTGCTGGACAAGGCGTCGGTGCCGATCATCAAGCTGACGGATCGGGAGACGCAGGTCAAGGTCGACATATCGTTCAATATGCAGTCGGGCGTGCAGTCCGCGGAGCTGATCAAGCAGTTTAAGCGCGATTTTCCCGTGCTTGGCAAACTGGTGCTGGTGCTGAAGCAGTTCCTGCTGCTGCGCGATCTTAACGAGGTCTTCACCGGCGGCATCTCATCGTACTCACTGATACTCATGTGCATTTGCTTCCTGCAATTGCATCCGCGCGCCATATTCCCGGACAAACCGAATCTGGGCGTGCTGCTGCTGGAGTTCTTTGAGCATTATGGCATTCGATTTAATTACATCAATGTCGGCATTTCCATTAAGAACGGCGGTCGCTATACGCCCAAGGATGAACTGCAGCGCGACATGGTCGATGGCCATCGGCCATCGTTGCTCTGCATCGAGGATCCATTGACGCCCGGCAACGATATCGGACGCAGCAGCTACGGTGCCTTCCACGTCCAGCAGGCCTTCCGCTGCGCCTACCGTGAGCTCACCAAAGCGGTCAGTCCACTCAATCTTTGGGGAACGGATGCCAATGTCACCTCCATATTGGGTGAGTGCATATACAGAAAGTGTTACCAGTGAATGGACACATTCAATGCATTATTTCCTTATAATAATAATTACTATTAATATGACTAGGTATAAATCACACATTCAGTTGCGATCGGAATATTAGTAATATTCTTATCCAAATTATCATATAGATTTTGTTTTTTTTTTAGTCTAAGATCCTTGGCCACAGTCTAAATTCATTTACAAAATGCAAATGATCCTTGACGAACTTCAAGCTCTGTATTTATTTTAGTAAAAATCCTTTAACAGCTGGATGCATTTCCTTGAGAACAATTTCAATACAAGTTTCCTATACAACAGTGGAAAGTAGGACCAAATCAGTCCCAAAAACAGAAGAAATATATATACAAGGAACAGAGATCAGCTAACGGGTGGAGAGGGGCGTGAGGAGCAGCGAATCGACGAGAATATGAAAGGAGCTATATACATAAATTGCAGATTATACAGCACGCATAACTCTTCTTTAGTTAGTTCATTTAATATGGAACTCGTTACATGTTGTTGGCTTACATTTCTTTCCTGCACCCTCTGATCAGTGCCACTCCTAATGAACCCATGGAAAGCTTTTACCCATCTTCAAATTTGCTGTTCTAACCTAAGAAATTGTACTGAATGTTTTTGTTTTCTCTCTCTGACTTAAGAGCATTTGTAAAGAAGTTCGGAGACCCTCCACTCGATGTGTGCTCCTCAGTTAGGCCTTTATTATAATGAATATATTCAAATCTAGCATCTTTTGCAAAATAAAATCAATGGAGAAATTAACGTTTCCTGAATTTTATGCAACTCCTCACAACTCCTCACTGTCCAGCTCAATATGGAGTCTGCCAGAGCCAGAGAGTTTTCATTGTGATTATGAAACAAATTAAAAATGAATATTTTGGAATTGTACAAGTTATTCTCTTACTGTATTATTCTATGTATGTATGTCTATATATATCCTGTTCTTATTTTATATTCCAAAGGTCGCATTATTCACATCACCGATGACGTGATCGATTATCGGGAATGGATACGCGAGAACTTTGACTATCTGACCGCCATCGATCCGATCTCGCCGCTGCCCGCCTACACGAATGGCGGCGCCAAGTATGTGATCATGGCCTCCGGTGCCGTGGTCCATCCAATCTATCATCCCCACACGGTGCTGCAGACGCATGCACTGGCGCCCCAGCCATATCATACGGCAGCAGCAGCAGCCGCCGCCGCCGCAGCAGCGGCCGTGGCAGCAGCTGCACAACTGCAGCAGCAACAACAGCAGCATCATCATCATCATCATCATCAGCAGCAGCAACAACAGCAGCAGCAGCAACAGCAGCAGCAGCAACAACACCAACATCATCAACATCTGCAACAGCCACAGGCGCAGCTGAATCTGACGGCCTTGCGTCATCGGCGAGGCAGCACCTCGTCCGCTGATGATTCCGAGGATAGCAAGGACTGTGAGCTTAACGAACGAGAGCGGGAACGTGAGCGGGACAGAGAGCGGGAGCGAGAGAGGGAGAGGGAGCGAGAGCCATTAACAGTTGTCGGTCAGCCAATTGTTGAGATCATCGACATCACGAACTCGCCGCCCAACGGACTGGATGTGATTGTGGCGCCCAAGCAGCTGCCCATCAGCAACAGCTCGTCGGTAATGCACACACCCACACGCATAGATACATGATGAATGGCTGCCGGCCTCATGCAGCAGCAGCAGCAGGCCGCCGGCTGTGTTATGCTGGCCGCAATTGCTACCAACCCAAATGCTGCAATGCCGCGTGCACAACAATTGTTGTTGTTGTGCAGCAGTAGCAACAATAATAGCAACAACAACAGCAACAACAGTAGCAGTAGCAGCAGCAGCAGCGGCGTCATCATCAACGATAACAATGGTGCAGCAACTGCGGCCAGCATGATGCCAGTCGTCGTCAAGCCACAGGGCCAACCATGCCAACATACATGTATATCTTCTTCACAACTACAACTACAGCCAGACGTGGAGCAGCTGAGCGATGAACCACCACCACCACCACTGGATGAACCACCACCAATATTGATGAGCGGCGTGAATGTCTACACCAATCACACCAGTAGCAGCAGCAACCCAACGACACGAAGTTATGCTCATCAACAGCAGCAGCAACAGCAGCAGCAGCAGCACAGAGGTCACAACACCACTTCGTATTATCGTCAGCAGTTTTATGTGGCGCCGCACATGCAACAGCAGCCACAATTGACCAAGTCCAGCTCCGCCAGCACGCAGCAAACTGTTGGCTACAACACACAACATTCGCAGCAGCAGCAGCAGCAACAACATCATCACCAGCAGCGACCACAGCATTTGCGACTGTCCAGCAGCAACAACAGCAGCAGTAGTGGTGGCTACCAACAACAACAACAACAGCAGCAGCAGCAGCAACATCATCATCAGCAACAACAACAACATCATCACCATAATCTGCATCATCAGCAGCAGTCGCAACAACAGCAACATCATCATCATCAGCAACAACAGCAGCAACATCATCGCCGTCATCATTTTCAATCAGGCTCATCGAGATCGGTAGGTTCGCTCATAGTATCATCCTCATCCTCATCCTCAGCCTACCCAGTGGCAGCAACTGCTGCTCACAGCAGCAGCCACAGTCGATTGCAACAGATGCGAGACGCTCGCCTGGTCAACTCATCATCGTCAATAATTTCCATATCGTCGGAATCCTCGGTTGGCAGCTCCTCGGGTTCATCGCCACGTTCGCCACGCTGTGCTTCTGGCGGTGAATCGGCTGATTCCACATCTGGTCAGCTGGTCACTGCTGAAGATTGCTGAATAGCCGCAGCCATAATATACATGTGTGTGCCTGTGTCTGTGCCTGTGTGTGTGTGTGTGTGCGTGCGTGTGAAAACAGATAGCAGCAGCAAGTTAGCGAGATATAGCATATAGCAATAGTCATGTGTGCATAAAAAGCTGCCTTTGATTAGAACATTTTTGTTTAGTTTGATTTTACACATCTTTTTATATATATATTTATGTATATTTGTTTTACTAACAATTTTTGCATTTCGGTGTTCCTATTGAATATAAATATGACATATTTCATACATATGTTGCTCAGAAAGTGTTAATATGCCATATTAGATGGCACAATGTTTTACATATGTACTCAATATATTCCTATATTCTATATGATTTAGTGCTCCGATTAGGTATACTTTTGTTTAACCAACTGTGAGGAATATAATAGCAGCTAAAGCCTATTCAAAGTAAACAGAAAAGAAAGAACAAATCTATCTACCGGATTGTTCCTATGTGAACTGTATGATATAGTAATTTGACCCTTAATTCCCGAACAATTTTCATCAAAGATAGCTTACAACCCAAGAGAGTTCAGCTGATATATACAAAAATACAAATAGGTCAGAGCAGCAGCAGTTACGGCCATGGCCACTCTTGCCCACCCTCCCACACAGGGTAAATATATATATATATATACATATATATATATATATAATGAATTATCGATATGGTCGAATGAAACAGATTCGACTCGACCTTTGATGCTAATCATGGATATATATACATATTTATATGTTATAGAGGGGGCTGGGAGATAATTCCTTCAGTGCGTTGCACACATCTAAAGGCAAAATAGAAATAACAATAATGCTGCATATATCATAACCATTAACTAAGAATGCCACATCCGTGCTGTCTCGCTTGCACCCATCCTATAATAACTACCACCCACTCACACAAACACACACACAGTCAGATATATATATATATATACATGCATACACACATTCATAAATATAGTAATCCGTACACTTTGCTGCACTCCTTGTGTGCTAGTTGGAATTTCATTTTGTTTCTAAAATAATAATGAAAGAAAACAACTGAAAAAAAAAACAAAAATAAAACTGATTAAATAACACAAAACATTAAATTTAAAAACTAAAATATATCAGTGTATAAGTAAAAAGAAAAAACATAAAACCCAATTTAGTCTATATAAGATATTATGTGAAGCGAAATGTGAAGTACGAAATGAAGTACATATATATGAAATATTATTTGTAAAGAAAAATATATAGTTATAAGGCAACTATATAGATATTTTTTTCATCGTTTATTTGATTATTATCATTATTTTTTTCTGTTAGAAATGTAAGTAATAGTAGAAAACTATTATCATATTAAATAAATGTAGTATGTTGCTTATAGCTTAAGTGCTGCATATGTAGTATGTATGTGTATATATAGAGAACGAGGAGATGTATATAAATACATACATACATCATGTACATGTATGTATGCGAAGGAAAGGTGTACAAGCAATCCAAACAATAAGCGTGAAAATCTTGCAAAACTTGTGCGCAATTCTCACGCGAATATTATTAAGTGAAATTGTGTGCGTCTAACAAGAAAAAAAACAAGAACAGCAAAAAAAAAAACAAAAAAAAATAATGAGAAAATGGAAAACCGAAAATAGCAATTAGTTTTTTTTAATTGATCGATCGTTAAGCATTATGTAATTTCCATGATAAAATCTAAATCTATGATAAGAGCTGCTTCTTTTATTAACGCCTCAAATGTTTTTATTATTATTACGATTATTATTATTATTATTATTGAATATCCCAATACTATTTCTGTACTATTACTATTATGATTACCATATTTAAAATTCTGCACCTAAGCAAAACAAAAAGCAAAAAATATTGTACGAACACATTGCACGACAAAAAACAAAAACGACCACACACCGACACACACACCGACACACACACACACACACACCGACACACACACACACACCGATACACACACACCGACACACACACCGACACACACACACACACACACCGACACACACACACACACACACCGACACACACACACACACCGACACACACACACTGAAATGCAATGTGCAAAACAAAACAAAAAAAGCAAAACAACTAAAAAAAAAAAAAAACGAAGCCAACAAAAAACTAAAACCAAAACGGTGTAAAATTATTCATTATCATATACTTACTATAGGCATATATGCAATTCCTGCCATTTATTAGTGAACATATATACATGTGTATATATATATATATGTGTGTATATATATGTATGTATATATGAGTTTATTGGCGTACTCGATGCCGCTTTCGTCATATGTCCTAGAATATTCCTAATTGCCCCCTCCCCCTTACCGTTCCCGCCCCCCTCTCCTGCATTCTTCACTCTCCTCTTTAACTTAAACTTACTGCCATTTTGAAAGAAGTTTTTAAAACAAAATGAAAAAGAAAAGAACATTTAGACTTTGTACATGTATAACATTTAGGCTGTTCTTTCCAATTGTAAGAGAAACAAGAAAAACAAAAACTTAAGCAACGTATAAGGATATATTATTGTGCATGTTAGTGAATCAGAATAAATAAGCGCTGTCATTGCTGCCCCGCCCTGCCCCGACCAGTGTTGGCTAACTCAGTTATTGACTGTCAACAACTAAATGTCAATCATGCACTACTCCACTCCGCCCCTCGCCCGCAGCACAATCATTTCTAGATAGCAGCTGACGACGAACACTTGACTTGGACTTGATGACAGCTGCTTTGAAGCCCACCTTACACCCACACCCAAACACACACACGCTCGGACACACACACACACACACACACACATAGACAGCAAAATTGTAGACGATAAATGTTAGAATGTCGCAGTAAGAAATCTTCAATTTATGCACACTCGTCGTCTGTTGAATATATATTGTGTAGTTAATAATTGAGAAAATAAAAAAATAAACAAGAGATATTCATACGTACATACATATGTACATAAAATACATACATACATAGAACATACTCGAATTTGAGGTGTGAGTGCGTGTGTTAAGCAATCGGCAAAATTAGGTTAGGTTGAAGCATTAAGACTTGAAAGCTATGCAAACAATTTAGAAAATACATACTATATACTAAAACAAATATATATATATATATATATCTGTATGAATATATGTATATATATATCCACCCACACACACACAGCCTAGATACATACTAGCTGGATATTATAATATTAGTGTTGAGGTTATGTCGTAAATTTTCCAATATCCGATCGCTGTTTGCCTAGCTAAGTAAGTTGTAATATGTAACGGGATTTTTTTTACATATATATATATATACACACACATCTATATATGTGTGTGTGTGTGTGTATCATCGTGTATTTGAGTTTTGTGTAATTTTCGAATACTTATATATATACATATATATATATATATATGTGGATGTGTATCTAAATTGGCTAAAGCGAATGTTGTTGTTTATTGTACTGTAATAATAACAACGATAGAAAGAAGCCGATCGAACGCGAATATAATACATATATATGTGAGGTGTTATGATATGATGATATCATATATATGCATATATGGCAAATACAATTTCATAGCTATATAACATCTAAGGCGAATTCGCAAACAATTAAGTATATTGCATAAAGTACATTTAAAAGTCTAAAATTGATGTGTAATGCAACTTAGCAAATTAATGCGTAAGACGATAATTAATTAACTTATCATCACTATGAAATGATGATCGACGAATGAAGCCGAAGCAGAAGCAGGTTCAATAAAAATGCCGTGTTTCCTGCACGCAAAAACCAAAAAAAAAACAACAACTTATTTCTATATTGTTATTATTACCACTTAATGTAGGTGAACTTAAAGGTCTTGGGATCGCTGGCCTCGCACACAAATTGCATGAGAATCTTACAGTTGGCATCGTTGATCAGATCCCTGGTGGCGAACATGTGCACGCAATTCTCATTGCCACCATAATTATCCGGCATCTGCTTGGCTCCGTTCCAGGGCGCGTAGGTCAGGGGACGACCAGTGGATGACCAATAGAAGGCACCCTCGGTGCCCAGATCATTGGCGGATATCCAAAAATAATCGTTACTCTTGAAGCCCTTGGCCCTCATATACTTGACCAGTGCCTCCATTTCCGGCTTATCCTCAATGGAGGCCAAATGGGCGTTCATCGTGCGGCAAGTGGCCGCCGCCTGAAACCAATTCACCTTATTCATTGGCTCGATGTAGTAGTAGTTATCCCCGATCCGTACAAACGGCGTTGTGTCAATGTCCGATGGAATGCCTGGATTGCCATAGATTGGATTCATTGCCGTTGTTGATTTTGTGGTTGTTGATTTTGTGGTTGTGTTGCTTTGTTGTTTTGTTCAATTGACTCACCGTTGTAGACCTCTGTGCGATAGTTGGTGAATATGTTGACATCGGGCAGATAGCCGTAAGCCGGCAGAGCCCAGCCATAGCCCAGGATCAGCAGTCGCAACAGAATCATATACGGTTCGTATTCCGGATGCATTCCGAGTAAGCTTGCCACGCAAACTGTTTGTAATTCTGCCTTTGAAGGGGTCTTTTATGCACAAACTCGGTACGGGGCCAATTCCTGATGTGGCAGCTGTGGCAACTGTGTTCTCCATAACAGCTGCACAAGCAACTTGTTCTCACTCGCTTCTAATTGCAAAAGAAAACAATTTGCCATTGATTCATAATAAATTTCAACATTTACACAAAATGTTTCATGACTGCTGAACAAAGAGCCGCAAGAAAACTAAATGAAAAGCATCCATTTTAGATATTGATTTGATTTATAAAGCAGCAGATCTTCTTGTTTATAAAAAAAAAATAATATACAGTTGCGGTCAAAATAATTGATAAATTTAAATATTAACTTAATACAAATAAATATAAAAATAATAAATTGAACAACTTTTGTCAACAAATTGAATAGCTATGCCAACTTTAAATGTTTACTTATCTTCAGTATTGATTGCTTGCGCTTAAATAAACTTCTCATAATTATATGAGAATATATATTTTTTTAAACAAATTTTTAAAAACATATGTGTGAACTACTATTATTTTGAACGCAGCTGTATAGTAATAGTGAATACTTAGGGTGCTAAGTATTTTATCAGTAAAAAAGCTAAATAGTTTCGATAAAAATGCCTGAGCTCCGCAAAGTTCAGTCCGAGTGTCGAATCTTGAGTCTCACGTTGCCGTATGATGATTGGCCAATGGCTATGAATGAATCTTTGTAAATCCACATGCATTATACATATATTTGGGATCTGTACAATGTAGATAACCGGATGATATAACCATCTGTGTCGTGTGGTTGCTGCTTATTATGCGTGTGGCGATGATATACGAGTATGTAAATAAACTGATCAAAACTATCAAAATGCGGAAATTCAACCAAATCGAGAAATGGGCGCCTCAAAATGAGCTCGTTGCCAATGTCGTGTATGTGTATGTGTATGTGTATGTGTATGTGTATGTGTATGTGTATGTGTATGTGTATGTGTATGTGTATGTGTATGTGTATGTGTATGTGTATGTGTATGTGTATGTGTATGTGTATGTGTATGTGTATGTGTATGTGTATGTGTATGTGTATGTGTATGTGTATGTGTATGTGTATGTGTATGTGTATGTGTATGTGTATGTGTATGTGTATGTGTATGTGTATGTGTATGTGTATGTGTATGTGTATGTGTATGTGTATGTGTATGTGTATGTGTATGTGTATGTGTATGTGTATGTGTATGTGTATGTGTATGTGTATGTGTATGTGTATGTGTATGTGTATGTGTATGTGTATGTGTATGTGTATGTGTATGTGTATGTGTATGTGTATGTGTACGTGTGTATGTGTATGTGTATGTGTATGTGTATGTGTATGTGTACGTGTGTATGTGTATGTGTATGTGTATGTGTATGTGTATGTGTATGTGTATGTGTATGTGTATGTGTATGTGTATGTGTATGTGTATGTGTATGTGTATGTGTATGTGTATGTGTATGTGTATGTGTATGTGTATGTGTATGTGTATGTGTATGTGTATGTGTATGTGTATGTGTATGTGTATGTGTATGTGTATGTGTATGTGTATGTGTATGTGTATGTGTATGTGTATGTGTATGTGTATGTGTATGTGTATGTGTATGTGTATGTGTATGTGTATGTGTATGTGTATGTGTATGTGTATGTGTATGTGTATGTGTATGTGTATGTGTATGTGTATGTGTATGTGTATGTGTATGTGTATGTGTATGTGTATGTGTATGTGTATGTGTATGTGTACGTGTGTATGTGTATGTGTATGTGTATGTGTATGTGTATGTGTACGTGTGTATGTGTATGTGTATGTGTATGTGTATGTGTATGTGTATGTGTATGTGTATGTGTATGTGTATGTGTATGTGTATGTGTATGTGTATGTGTATGTGTATGTGTATGTGTATGTGTATGTGTATGTGTATGTGTATGTGTATGTGTATGTGTATGTGTATGTGTATGTGTATGTGTATGTGTATGTGTATGTGTATGTGTATGTGTATGTGTATGTGTATGTGTATGTGTATGTGTATGTGTATGTGTATGTGTATGTGTATGTGTATGTGTATGTGTATGTGTATGTGTATGTGTATGTGTATGTGTATGTGTATGTGTATGTGTATGTGTATGTGTATGTGTATGTGTATGTGTATGTGTATGTGTATGTGTATGTGTATGTGTATGTGTATGTGTATGTGTATGTGTATGTGTATGTGTATGTGTATGTGTATGTGTATGTGTATGTGTATGTGTATGTGTATGTGTATGTGTATGTGTATGTGTATGTGTATGTGTATGTGTATGTGTATGTGTATGTGTATGTGTATGTGTATGTGTATGTGTATGTGTATGTGTATGTGTATGTGTATGTGTATGTGTATGTGTATGTGTATGTGTATGTGTATGTGTATGTGTATGTGTATGTGTATGTGTATGTGTATGTGTATGTGTATGTGTATGTGTATGTGTATGTGTATGTGTATGTGTATGTGTATGTGTATGTGTATGTGTATGTGTACGTGTGTATGTGTACGTGTGTATGTGTATGTGTACGTGTGTATGTGTATGTGTATGTGTATGTGTATGTGTATGTGTATGTGTATGTGTATGTGTATGTGTATGTGTATGTGTATGTGTATGTGTATGTGTACGTGTATGTGTATGTGTATGTGTATGTGTATGTGTATGTGTATGTGTATGTGTATGTGTATGTGTATGTGTATGTGTATGTGTACGTGTGTATGTGTATGTGTATGTGTATGTGTATGTGTATGTGTATGTGTATGTGTATGTGTATGTGTATGTGTATGTGTATGTGTATGTGTATGTGTATGTGTATGTGTATGTGTATGTGTATGTGTATGTGTATGTGTATGTGTATGTGTATGTGTACGTGTGTATGTGTATGTGTATGTGTATGTGTATGTGTATGTGTATGTGTATGTGTACGTGTGTATGTGTATGTGTATGTGTATGTGTATGTGTATGTGTATGTGTACGTGTGTATGTGTATGTGTATGTGTATGTGTATGTGTATTTGTATGTGTATGTGTATGTGTATGTGTATGTGTATGTGTATGTGTATGTGTATGTGTATGTGTATGTGTATGTGTATGTGTATGTGTATGTGTATGTGTATGTGTATGTGTATGTGTATGTGTATGTGTATGTGTATGTGTATGTGTATGTGTATGTGTATGTGTATGTGTATGTGTATGTGTATGTGTATGTGTATGTGTATGTGTACGTGTGTATGTGTATGTGTATGTGTATGTGTATGTGTATGTGTATGTGTATGTGTATGTGTATGTGTATGTGTATGTGTATGTGTATGTGTATGTGTATGTGTATGTGTATGTGTATGTGTATGTGTATGTGTATGTGTATGTGTATGTGTATGTGTATGTGTATGTGTATGTGTATGTGTATGTGTATGTGTATGTGTATGTGTATGTGTATGTGTATGTGTATGTGTATGTGTGTGTGTATGTGTATGTTTCATTATCATATACTTACTATAGGCATATATGCAATTCCTGCCATTTATTAGTGAACATATATACATGTGTATATATATATATATGTGTGTATATATATGTATGTATATATGAGTTTATTGGCGTACTCGATGCCGCTTTCGTCATATGTCCTAGAATATTCCTAATTGCCCCCTCCCCCTTACCGTTCCCGCCCCCCTCTCCTGCATTCTTCACTCTCCTCTTTAACTTAAACTTACTGCCATTTTGAAAGAAGTTTTTAAAACAAAATGAAAAAGAAAAGAACATTTAGACTTTGTACATGTATAACATTTAGGCTGTTCTTTCCAATTGTAAGAGAAACAAGAAAAACAAAAACTTAAGCAACGTATAAGGATATATTATTGTGCATGTTAGTGAATCAGAATAAATAAGCGCTGTCATTGCTGCCCCGCCCTGCCCCGACCAGTGTTGGCTAACTCAGTTATTGACTGTCAACAACTAAATGTCAATCATGCACTACTCCACTCCGCCCCTCGCCCGCAGCACAATCATTTCTAGATAGCAGCTGACGACGAACACTTGACTTGGACTTGATGACAGCTGCTTTGAAGCCCACCTTACACCCACACCCAAACACACACACGCTCGGACACACACACACACACACACACACATAGACAGCAAAATTGTAGACGATAAATGTTAGAATGTCGCAGTAAGAAATCTTCAATTTATGCACACTCGTCGTCTGTTGAATATATATTGTGTAGTTAATAATTGAGAAAATAAAAAAATAAACAAGAGATATTCATACGTACATACATATGTACATAAAATACATACATACATAGAACATACTCGAATTTGAGGTGTGAGTGCGTGTGTTAAGCAATCGGCAAAATTAGGTTAGGTTGAAGCATTAAGACTTGAAAGCTATGCAAACAATTTAGAAAATACATACTATATACTAAAACAAATATATATATATATATATATCTGTATGAATATATGTATATATATATCCACCCACACACACACAGCCTAGATACATACTAGCTGGATATTATAATATTAGTGTTGAGGTTATGTCGTAAATTTTCCAATATCCGATCGCTGTTTGCCTAGCTAAGTAAGTTGTAATATGTAACGGGATTTTTTTTACATATATATATATATACACACACATCTATATATGTGTGTGTGTGTGTGTATCATCGTGTA
The DNA here is from genome assembly GCA_035041615.1 of Drosophila anomalipes. Classification (NCBI taxonomy): domain Eukaryota; kingdom Metazoa; phylum Arthropoda; class Insecta; order Diptera; family Drosophilidae; genus Drosophila; species Drosophila anomalipes. The sequence continues at coordinate 32,386,210 of JAWNKZ010000064.1, read as the reverse complement.
TTTGAGTTTTGTGTAATTTTCGAATACTTATATATATACATATATATATATATATATGTGGATGTGTATCTAAATTGGCTAAAGCGAATGTTGTTGTTTATTGTACTGTAATAATAACAACGATAGAAAGAAGCCGATCGAACGCGAATATAATACATATATATGTGAGGTGTTATGATATGATGATATCATATATATGCATATATGGCAAATACAATTTCATAGCTATATAACATCTAAGGCGAATTCGCAAACAATTAAGTATATTGCATAAAGTACATTTAAAAGTCTAAAATTGATGTGTAATGCAACTTAGCAAATTAATGCGTAAGACGATAATTAATTAACTTATCATCACTATGAAATGATGATCGACGAATGAAGCCGAAGCAGAAGCAGGTTCAATAAAAATGCCGTGTTTCCTGCACGCAAAAACCAAAAAAAAAACAACAACTTATTTCTATATTGTTATTATTACCACTTAATGTAGGTGAACTTAAAGGTCTTGGGATCGCTGGCCTCGCACACAAATTGCATGAGAATCTTACAGTTGGCATCGTTGATCAGATCCCTGGTGGCGAACATGTGCACGCAATTCTCATTGCCACCATAATTATCCGGCATCTGCTTGGCTCCGTTCCAGGGCGCGTAGGTCAGGGGACGACCAGTGGATGACCAATAGAAGGCACCCTCGGTGCCCAGATCATTGGCGGATATCCAAAAATAATCGTTACTCTTGAAGCCCTTGGCCCTCATATACTTGACCAGTGCCTCCATTTCCGGCTTATCCTCAATGGAGGCCAAATGGGCGTTCATCGTGCGGCAAGTGGCCGCCGCCTGAAACCAATTCACCTTATTCATTGGCTCGATGTAGTAGTAGTTATCCCCGATCCGTACAAACGGCGTTGTGTCAATGTCCGATGGAATGCCTGGATTGCCATAGATTGGATTCATTGCCGTTGTTGATTTTGTGGTTGTTGATTTTGTGGTTGTGTTGCTTTGTTGTTTTGTTCAATTGACTCACCGTTGTAGACCTCTGTGCGATAGTTGGTGAATATGTTGACATCGGGCAGATAGCCGTAAGCCGGCAGAGCCCAGCCATAGCCCAGGATCAGCAGTCGCAACAGAATCATATACGGTTCGTATTCCGGATGCATTCCGAGTAAGCTTGCCACGCAAACTGTTTGTAATTCTGCCTTTGAAGGGGTCTTTTATGCACAAACTCGGTACGGGGCCAATTCCTGATGTGGCAGCTGTGGCAACTGTGTTCTCCATAACAGCTGCACAAGCAACTTGTTCTCACTCGCTTCTAATTGCAAAAGAAAACAATTTGCCATTGATTCATAATAAATTTCAACATTTACACAAAATGTTTCATGACTGCTGAACAAAGAGCCGCAAGAAAACTAAATGAAAAGCATCCATTTTAGATATTGATTTGATTTATAAAGCAGCAGATCTTCTTGTTTATAAAAAAAAAATAATATACAGTTGCGGTCAAAATAATTGATAAATTTAAATATTAACTTAATACAAATAAATATAAAAATAATAAATTGAACAACTTTTGTCAACAAATTGAATAGCTATGCCAACTTTAAATGTTTACTTATCTTCAGTATTGATTGCTTGCGCTTAAATAAACTTCTCATAAATATATGAGAATATATATTTTTTTTTAAACAAATTTTTCAAAACATATGTGTAAACTACTATTATTATTATAGTAGTGAATAGTTAGCTTCTTAGAAATCATGCACATACATAGACAACCGGGTGCTAAGTATCTGATCAGTAAAAAAGCTATACAGTTTCGATAAAAATGCCTGAGCTCCGCAAAGTTCAGTCCGAGTGTCGAATCTTGAGTCTCACGTTGCCGTATGATGATTGGCCAATGGCTATGAATGAATCTTTGTAAATCCACATGCATTATACATATATTTGGGATCTGTACAATGTAGATAACCGGATGATATAACCATCTGTGTCGTGTGGTTGCTGCTTATTATGCGTGTGGCGATGATATACGAGTATGTAAATAAACTGATCAAAACTATCAAAATGCGGAAATTCAACCAAATCGAGAAATGGGCGCCTCAAAATGAGCTCGTTGCCAAACTGATCGACTTAATATGTATTAATAGACTGTGTGTGTGTGTGTGTGTGTGTGTGTGTGTGTGGTGGAATTTCTGTATGTGTGTGGTGGAATTTCTGTAAGCTGCTCTATAAATTTACCAAGTCAATGATTCAAGTTGTAAACAATATATATGTGGAGAAATAATAATAATATCATATTCTGTTAGCACCTTTAAAAAACAAAGAAAAAAAACAACAATTTATTTATGTACAAAAAGTTGACGAGTTGTAAAACTGTTTATAGCCTGAACGCAATAAAAATGTGTAAAAAGGGTATAATGATGTTGTGGAAAGGTATGCAACAGGCAGATGGAAGCAAATCCGATCTTGTAATGTCTATATCTTCTTGATGATTTATATCAGAGACTATAAGAGCTAGAGACTCCACAATTTGGAATAAAAGTACTTGTAATTATCTTATAAATATTTCTGTTTTTTCCAAGCCAATTAAATCTATTTATTACTTTTTGTATTTATTTGTGTCAGTTGACATTAAATAAATAAAAATAAATACCATAAGTTCCTTGAGTCTATTTAATTTTTTCCATAGCCTTCTCCGTTTACCCAATATCGATAAAAATCGATATAGAGATGGTATTCCACAATATACAACTTACGGTTTTTTCTAAACCAATGGAATATCTGTAAGCCCTGTAAATTTGGTGTTACAGCACTGTAAAAATTATAAACATTATAAATAATGATTTATGTTATTTAATGCTTTGTTTATACTACCTATGTATTAAAAAAAAGAAAAGAAAAGAAAAGAAAAGAAAGATGAACAGTTAATATGTTGTAATTATTGCATTTGATATGTGTTTTTGAAATGTGAGTAGTGCTCACAATTGCCAATTGCATAACTAATCACAGGTTAAATGAACTGATGAATCAATAAATCGAAGATGAGTCAACAATTTGATATTTGGCAGACAGACAGGTGTTCCCCCCGTCAAAAGTGGAAAGTGGGTAACTGGAATGCTGGTCATTGATCAACCATATATAATGAGTATTGGCACATAGCCACGAATCATATTCATCCTCATCATTAGCCGCATAATCGGCTCTTTGGGTTGGGATGCCTGCTTTGACAACCCACTGATAAAATGCCAATCGTTTTTAATTTCGCTTAAGGTAATAGTCGGAGTGCAGGGGGAACAGAGGGGGGCGGGCATCTTATGATTTGAGTTAAATTATGCGCAACAATGCGCATTAAATAATTTATATAAAAAATGCACACAAAACTAAACGAATTTGAAATTTCTTGCATGATATAAGCGAACTGCGACGCTGACTGTGGCTGCGACGCTCACTGTTACTGCAGCTGAGACTGCGACTGCGACTGCGACTGTGTCAAACTGCGAGATTGGCTCCATCGAATCCGAATCGAACAAGCCTTTGAGTTTTCTTCCGTTGCAACAGCAGCAAAGCAACAACAACAACAATAACCACAAGCAGAAACAATGCGTAGCCGAAGCAAAGCAATCCGCACAAATCGATAATCGTATGCAAAAAGCTGGTCGAATTTTGATACACGAAGCGAGCCGTCGCGCGCTCAGGTGAGAAGATGCGACAGAGAGAGAGAGGGGGAGATATGGGTCGTTTAGTTTGCAGATGCGCTAATGCTCGTGTTATTGTTACTGTTATTGCATACACACAGATATTGGTGGGAATTCGAATAGCCAAGCAAAACATACACAGGGTGTCTGCCTTGACTGCGCTAAATTCAAAAGTTGACGCAGAAATACAAAAAAAAATTTAAGTTTTGTTTTGCACTTTGCTTTTCATAACAGTAACTATTGCTTATTTTGAACAACAAATCACACTTGCTCGCTATAAACTATTATAATATATGTGTATTTTTATTATTACATTAGACACTCTGTACAATTCAGTTTGTAGGAGTGAGAAAAGTACAACAACAAAAATATTGCTTTTACTATAATTTATTATAATATATGTATATTTATTTTATTATATTAGACACCCTGTACAATTCAATTTGTAGGAGGGAGAAAAGTACAACAACAAAAATATTGTTTTTTTCTTTTTTGTTCAAATATTTTGAAGTGAATGACGGGAGTGGAGAGATGGGCAGAAAGAGGCCAAAAGAAATGACCAAAACGTCGCAATACGCGTGTATTCCAATTATTCCATTAGTATTCACTCCCCTCCCTTCTCCACTCCTCGCTGCTTCCATGGTTCCCCCGTTCGCTGCTCGCATTGCGTATCGCGAGCACTTCATCTTCGACGTCATAGGCAACTCTTACGAATCTCACGAACAGCAGCAGTTCGGCATCGGCATCGGCATCGACTTGTCCGACGGCCCTTTAACGGGAATTATGGAATAGCGTGGAATTGCCGAATTGACCGAGCAGCAGCGAAAAAAGAAGCTGCTTCGCTAGCTTTGTATAAAAGCAGATGGGCAGCGCGAAAGTGGCATCAATCGTTAATCGGGAACAGCTCGACGAGCAACACACGAGCCCGAGAGATAGTTAGAAAGAGCGAGCGAAAGAGAGAGCGATATTAAGGAGCTAAGCGAAATGAAGGTGAGTGCTGGATGCACAGCAGCTGCTCCTTTTGGATTACACAACAGCAACTCCAACTGCAACTGCATTTTGATCTTTCTGCAGATCTTTGTTTGTCTACTGGCCACCTTCGGCATCTGTAATGCCACCTTTCTATCGTTGCTGGGCGGCAGCGGCGGCGGCGGTGGTGGTGGTGGCGGTGGCACCAAAACTACCTACGATATTATAGCGACACCAAACGGTGGTGGTGCTGGTGGTGGACATGGACATGGACATGGACATGGCGGCGGCGGCGGTGGATCTTATAGTCATGGACATGCACATGGTGGTGGCGGTGGTGGTGGTGGATCGCCACAACTTATCAAGATCATACTGCAGGATGGTGGACATGGCTATGGCGGTGGCGGTGGTGGTGGTGGTGGTGGCAGCTATGGACATGGCTATGCCAGCGGACACGATCATGGCGGCAACTATGACGAACAGGTGTACAAGGTGATTGAGCATGTGGCGCCAGCGACGGGCATTGCCTATCATGGCAATAGCGGGGGCAGCTCCGGCGGCGGCTATGCCTATGGTCAGTCGTATGCCTCCGGTCATAGCTATGGAGGTGGCGGCTCCTCCTCCTCTTATCAGAGTCACCAGTTGAATGCAATTCTGCCCCAGATTATTCAGCTGGTACTGCAGGAGGATGCCTTGTACGGCGGCGGTGGTGGCGGTGGCGGCTATGGCAATGTGGATGCCATCAATGGCCAGCTCATTGATACATTCGGGAAGCGGGGCAAGGCGATTATTATGCGGGCGGATAAAGCGCAGGGCGCCTTCTTCAAGAGCGGTCATGTGGTACAGCGTGGCACACTCAAAGTGATGCGCGTCGAGGAGAACCAGCAGCAGCACCAGCAGCAGCACCAGCAGCAGCATCAAGTTGGAGGCGGTAGTGGCGGTGGTGGCGGTGGTTGGCACAGCAGTGGCGCCTCTAGCAGTGGCTGGAGCGCTCAGCCCGCCGGCTGGTAGAATGCTCCCAGCACCTAGTTAGTTAGACCAAATCAATTGATATATATTTATATATATTTATATATATCGTCTTTTTTTTTTGATATTTTTTTTACTAGGCTAAAAAATCATTGAAGTCATTAGACAATCCATCAGCATTGCTCGCAGCATCATTGTTAAATTATTTGTTAATAAATAAATAAATAAATATAAATATAAAAATATATAGATAAAAACATAAGCAAAAAACAGCTACAAGCGAGCCAATTTGGTAACTTGTTGTGGGCCAAATGTTATATCATAATGACGCGACTTTCATTCGGTGCCCTTGACAGAGCGGCAAGAGTGGTAGATAAGGGGCAAAAGGCAAAGTGGCACGACGAAAGTGGTATGGGGGGCAGCTGCAGAGGCGGCTGCCACTTAATTGTTGGATTGCCGAGTGGCGCAGAGCCAAAGGTGAAACTTGACCAGCTTCTTCTTCGGGTTGCTGGCGGCGCAATGTGTCTTCAAATCCAAATTGATTTTCGGATAACATCGTTTTGTAGATTTGTGTGGAATGTTGTTGTTGTTGTTGTTGTTGTTGTTGTTGTTGTTGTTATTGTTGTTGTTGTTGCTCCGAATGTGAAACTCATTTCTTATGCAAACACACTCCAAAAGCCGAAGGAGTTGGAGTTGCAGAAGTACACCTGACAACATGTATTTCTCTAATGTGATACAGATAGCAACGAGTCTCAAAAATTGCCTTAATATATGTCCATACATACATATATCTTTCCATATAAACAAGATATCAACTTACTCGTATTGAATGAAGTTCTACATTCCAAGTGAACATTTTTAATCGGAAATTGATTTGGCATTCCTATAATATTCCATTTGTAAAGAATATATATATATATATATATATTTTGTTTTTGTCTTTGGTTGTCATTAAATAAATAAAACTAAAAATGCATTTCAATTTTTAGCTTGCCTTTAAAGCTTTTTAGAATGCAATCGTTTTATTTTAAGTGGCATTATCCAAAGCTGGTCGAAAGGTGTTCCAATAATCCGTCATAAGAGAAAACAGCTCTGAGAAATTAGCTCAAGCTTTTTGGCCTTTGCCTCGATTGGCAATTAATCAGCCAGCTTAAATACTTTTGAGATAAATGTAGTTTTTTTGGGAATTCGGAATAAATGTGGGAACTGAAATAAGTTTGTGCACAATAGGATAGGAAAAGCAACTTGAAGAAAAACAGCTCGATTGAGGACAGTTAATTTTTTTGTTAATTAAATAAAAATGTAATTTAGTCAAAGTATTTTTGAAAGAAATGCGAGACAATCTTTGCTATATATTAATATTAAAGCAAAACAAAAGGGTCGCTATCCATGTCGTCAACATGAATGTTTTCAAGTATTTCAAAAATTAAATTAATTTCCGTGACAAAATCTTGTCCAAATTGGGAATGGAAATTGGGTTCTGGTCCGGTCAGAGTAGTTGATTTTTCGTTGCAAGAAATTGCTCCAAAATCAAGAAATTTTTGGTTTTATCGAAATCGAATCGACAAAACACTTGGTGGCAAAACGTCCGCCGAAATCGAATTCCCGGTGTTGTTCCCCGCATGGAGAGACAGACACATCCCGGCATATATCGCGGTGATGACAGTTTATCGTGTGTATTGCCAATAGTAGACACCTTATTGAGCAAGTCGGCGACCTTCTCGCTGGAGAAGAAGCATGCCGTAAGCAACCAGGCTCTCCACTTGGCACTTGATGCAAAGATCGGATGATGCACATTGGATCAGTTTCGTTGACCAAATAAAGCGATGGCTGCTCAATAAAGTCCAGCAACAGAGCCCGGCGAAATCCCAATTGGGATGCCAGTCTTCTGCGGCCAACGTCCAATGAATTGCTGCACCGGCTTAACAACGGGACAAGCGTTCAAGTCAGCGTCGAGATTGCTCATCACCGTGATCTGCAAGAGCGCCACTCGCAGCTCCGCGTGACTGGCAAACACAGATTCTTCCTCAGCTGGACGCCCCTTTTCGTCGGCAGCTTGACTCGTAAAGCGAGCCGCTTGAATTCGGCCATGCGTTGCACAGCCCCATAAATATCGCTCGCATCGCAGCGAACAATTGACCCGGAGTCAATGAGACGCGCCCCAAACGCACTTCGCTCCCGCGGCGCTAATCAGAGCATGCACCTCGCCCCGAAGCACTTTATTGTCCAGCGCAACTCCAACCAAATCGTGCACAGATAGCATCTCAAGGTTGCACGGCTGCTTATGCTGCATTTCGAGTGCAATATTGTCGGCCAGGCGCTCCAACTTATCCGTATTGGCCACTTGCATCACCCAGATGGGAACCTCCGCCACGATGTGGGTCACACGACACTCGACGAACTCGTTCGCCGGCGGCTTTTGCACAACGATAAATCCAGCACCATATATAAATTAATATATATATATATATATATATATATAGAATTGATAAACGTGCATAACTTAAAATTAGCTTTTAATTTATCATTTGACATCTTTATGGATACAGAGCATAAAATAGAAAACAAAAGCACATAAAAAAAAAAAAACAAAAAAAAACAAACAATTATTATTTTTAAAGTTTTGTTGTGGTATTTTGTGGTATTTGAAAGCATTTGAAATGGAATGGAGAAGCTTAAAAAAAGTTGGAGGCATCGATTTGCATTTGAGTCGAGTAGTTTGGCAAACAAACAATATCTGTAGATAAATAGATAGATAGCTGTGTGTATATAGAAATAAACAAAGCCAAATAAACGGCGATCAATAATTGGACACAAAGCGAAGAATCAATCAATTCGCGCCCAATTCGATATTTGGCGACAGGCAGTCAAGGCCTTGGGCGCATCCGGATCCGGACCCATTCAGCCAGCCAGATGGTTATTATAGATTTTGTAGTTGGTTAGATGCCAGAACAAGTTCTCATTGTTCTGTGTGCGAGTCAAAAGACGTCAGAAATATGGACAATTTCAATAATAATGCCACCCTTTATACTTGCCAGAGATATTAACATAATGCCTCTCGATTTTTGATTGGGCTTCTTTTCAAATGCCGTTCTACTTGTGTCCGTCCGTGGGGGCCAGTTTGATGATAATGTTGATGATCTGATCTGATCCGATCCACATTTGACAACATTCTGTCGCCGTCAACTATATAAGCATACTGTTTGGCCAAGCAGTTCAACACAAATCTTTCAGTTATCAAATCAACATGAAGGTAAGTCCAATCCATCAATCTCGATCTCAATTCGGATTTGATTTGATTATCCTTTTTCGTTTGGCAGTTCTTCCTTGTCTGTCTGCTGTTCGCCGCCAGCTTGGCTTTTAGCCAGAGCAGCGCCATCTATGGCACCAGCTACGCAACTGTGCCGGTTGTCCGCCATGTGCCCGTTGTCCGACATGTGCCCGTCGTTCGGCATGTGCCCGTTGTCGAGTCGGTGGCGGTCCCTGTTGTTCACTCCGTTGTCCCTGTGCATCGCACCACCTACATTTCATCGCCACAACTGCTGCGTTACGGACATGCCTACGAATCTCCCCTCGCCTACGGCGGCTTCCTGAAGCACAAGAAGTAAGCACAATCCAAAATCGACAAGGACTACGATTCCCAAAACCATCAAAACTAAAGTTTTTAAGAATATTATTCACTTTTTTTTGCTTTTTTTTTCTCTAATAAACTCCAAACTTTGTACATTCTTAAATGAAGTGGATTTTTCATTAAGTGCCAGCAGCTCAAAGGATATATAAAAAAAAGTTGCTGCCTATTTATTTGTTGCCTGTGCTTTGTTTTATAATTTAAATGTACTTAATGTACGTGCATCATTAACAACATCAGATAATCACCGTGAAATTGTGTTAAATTGCTCAATTTACAACAAAAGAAAAAAACCAGTGAGAGAAGCTCCCTTTTTAAATTTTTGTTGTTGTGGATTTTCACGCTCTGCGAAACTCTGCAAACCATTTTTTTTTCTTGTGTTATTTGTAGCTGTGAAAAGTGTAAAAAGATTAAACTTTTTTTTGAAATTTTTTTTTTGTTAAGCACAGCAAAAAGTGAAATTATTATTATTTATGCATTTGTTCGATAATCCAGATGGCAGTGATTAACATTTTCTGGTTATCTTGCTCCCTTTATTTGAAGAGTCTTTCACTTAGATAAGATTCTTAAACTTACAAATCCATTAAATACACCTTTGATCAAATTTCTTGTACAGCCACTGCTATTATTTTTTCTCTACATTTTATACCAAACCAACTATATACACTCGGAAATACATTTTTAATCTGCCGATCAATGTACACTCATAAAAAAAAAAGTAGCTCTAAATTGTAGTAAAGCGATCTAAAATATATAAAGTTTTTCTATCGTAAGATCTTTCAAGTGAAGTCTAAAAATAATAATGTTTAATAATCAATATAAGTAATTGAAAAGTTAATATAAGAATTCATCAATCAATGACTGTTACACACAGAGAGAACAACACCCTGGAAATTAATATATTTTTTCAACATTTTTAAAAAAATCCTCCCCTGAAATTAAGAAAAATGTAGGGCGACTCTTTTTATGAGTGTACATAGTATGTCGGCAGATTAAAAATGTATTACACGTGGATTGTGGTCAGATGTCAATTTTGATGAACTCTTCAGTGTTTCTCACACTAATTTAAATATATACATATATATATATATATGTATATATGTGTATATAGCGATCACTGATGGTTGTTTGCCGGTCGTCTCGTGCGACTGTGAAGATAATATATGTGATGTGTATTACATGGCATCTGGGCTGGAATTTTACATAACCAGCTGCTTTGGCTTAGTTGACAACACACACGTTTTGTTGGTTGTTGGCTGTTGATTGTTGTTGGAACAGTAAACGATTCCGATTCACCTTGAAAATGATTGCCTGAAATTGATATGATATTGAAAGAGTTTCGGCTTTTATGGGTTTGCCGTTTGATCCGAGCCAGATGCTGATCGGCTGGCGGCACATATGCATATATATATATTTGGGCAGCGCTGTTAGACAGCCAGCCGCCGAGTGAGGTAACCCAATAGTATAATATGTACATATCTGGAGAGTAAAATATGTGCAAAGACAATAACTTGTGTATTTTCAGGAAAAAGAAAAACAATTTAAATATCATGCTCAAAATACAATATATTAATTTTAAATAAAGATCAGAGATCTTTATTAAAAATCCATGTTGAGCTGAATAAAATTAAGTCTTAAGTCGGAAAAAAACATCCAAAATATATTCAGTAAAGTTCCTTAAATTAGAACAGCCAATTTGAAGATGGGTACAAACTTTGCATTGGTTCATTGGGGGAGTGGTACGGAACAAAGGGTGCACAAAAAATGGCTCAACACTCCATAAGGAGAAGTCATGCATGGTGCTTGCCACCAAATTATTGTCTTACCACACCTATATCACTGACCAGGTGTGTAAATCATGAGAGAGAGAGAGAGAGAGAGAGAGAGAGAGAGAGAGAAAGAGGGCCTGAGAGGGAGATGGAGTGAGACACCTGCACCTGGAGGCATTGTTAATGTTGTCTTATCAGCAACAGCCGCAGTCAGTTCATTATTATGCTAATTGGGAGGAGGAGATCTCTTTCGGAATTTCGGAAATGCAGACATACAAATACAAATATACACAAATATACACAAATACACAAAAACTACGTTGCAGCGTTAGGTTAAATGAATTTTACGAAATGCTTGGCCAAACTGGAAACCGAACAAATTGAATAACGCTATGAAAATTACAAAATTGGAAAAACTGGCAATGAAGAACTTACTGGGTGCGGCGCACGTCGTCAGCTGAAGATGACAAGATGAAAACGAAAGCAGCTTCTATCTAAACATGTATGAAAAAGACGAGCCGAACAATAAAAAAAAAGAAAAAGAAAAAAGCACAACAGACTTTGCATCACCTCCGATCATCATGACCATAATCATAGGCATAATCATAAGCATAATCATAATGATCGCTGGATGCTCGCCCATTGCAAATGTTAATGAAATGCCTTTGTTTCGGCTGCTCTTTTGGGCTGGGCTATTTAACAAAAAAAAAACCACGAAAAAGAAAATTTATAAACGTTATTTTTTTTTTGGGATGCGTTGCGTTGGTTGCGTCTCTAATTTGCATCGTGGCAGAGACGATCATCTTGCACATCTCCAACTCTTGGTCTCTTCCAGCTCGAATTCAAATTGAAATTCGTATAAAAGCTGGCGCTCGCCCATCGATTAACATCAGTCGTGTTTGAGGACACAGAAGCCAACGATACGTAGAATTTAGAGGCATTAGGCGATTTTGTCGATCAACCCACAACTGGAATAGTAGTCAACATGAAGGTAAGCTAGCTAGCCAGCCAGCCAGCCAGCCAGCCGCAAGATGCACTGCATCCACATTTTATACATCTCTCTCTTTCTCTCTCTCTCTCTCTCTCTCTCATCTCTAGGTCTTTGTGTGTCTGTGTGCACTTTTCGCCGTGGCCAACGCTGGTTTTCTGGGTCTGCTCGGCGGCGGTGGTGGCGGCGGTGGAGGTGGAGGTGGCGGCGGTGGTCATGGAGGTGGATATGGCGGTGGTCATGGTGGCGGACATGGCGGCGGACATAGCGGTGGCGGCGTACACGTTGTCAAAGTTATCCACCAGCAGGGTGGTCACTCTGGCGGCGGCGGCGGCGGCGGTGGACATGGTGGTGGCGGCGTACAAGTTGTCAAACTTATCCAGGAGCAGGGTGGTCACTATGGCGGCGGCGGACATGGTGGTGGTGGCTACTCTGGCGGCGGCGGACATGGCGGAGGCGTCCAAGTTGTGAAAGTTATCGAACAGCAGGGTGGTCACTCTGGCGGCGGCGGACATGGTGGTGGCGGACATGGCGGCGGAGGCGTACAAGTTGTCAAAGTTATCGAACAGCAGGGTGGTCACTCTGGCGGTGGTGGTGGCTACTCTGGCGGCGGCGGACATGGCGGCGGACATGGCGGCGGAGGCGTCCAAGTTGTGAAAGTTATCGAACAGCAGGGTGGTCACTCTGGCGGCGGCGGACATGGTGGTGGCGGACATGGCGGCGGAGGCGTACAAGTTGTCAAACTTATCCAAGAGCAAGGTGGTCACTCTGGCGGCGGCGGCGGCGGTGGACATGGTGGTGGCGGACATGGCGGCGGAGGCGTACAAGTTGTCAAACTTATCCAAGAGCAAGGTGGTCACTCTGGCGGCGGCGGCGGTGGACATGGTGGTGGCGGCGTACAAGTTGTCAAACTTATCCAAGAGCAGGGTGGTCACTCTGGCGGCGGTGATGGTGGCTACGCTGGCGGCTACGGCTACGACTCCGGTCCACAGGTAGCACCAGCACCAGCACCCATCCAACAAGCTGGTGGATCTGTCAGAGTGATCAAGGTGTTGCATCACCATACGCACAGCGCAGCCAGTGCACCCATCGCCGATAGTAGTCCACAGGTCATCAAAGTGGTGCATGAGAATCATCAGCATAATCAGATTGCCGCACCAGTGGCGCATACCACCACCAAAGTGGTGCGCGTCATTCACGAACATGCCGCCGTTGCGGCTCCAGCTCCTCTCTACGGTGCTCCAGCTCCCATTTATCAAGCGCCCGAACCCGCTCCTGTTTATCAGGCACCCGCACCCGCTCCTGTTTACGAAGCACCCGCACCCGCTCCTGTTTACCATGCACCCGCTCCAGCTCCAGCTCCCATTTACAGTGCTCCCGCTCCAGCTCCCATTTACAGTGCTCCCGCTCCAGCTCCTATTTACAGCGCCCCCGCACCAGCGCCCATTTACAATGCACCCGCGCCCGCTCCTGTTTACAATGCACCCGCACCGGCACCTGCGCCCATCTACAGCGCTCCCGTCGGGCTGCCGGCGCCACATGCCGCATATGGTGCACCACTGCAAGCACCGTTGCCGCAGCTCAGCGTCCCCGAATCGGCGCCAGCGCCAGCCTTTAATCAGGGTCCCGTACTGAGTTTGCCGGCGCCCGTCGAGGATCAAGCGCTGCCCCTTGGCCATGCGCCCGCCCAGAGCTATGGTCCGCCCCACTATTAAATAGATAACAGATATCAGAGATCAGAAATCAACAATAAGAGCAACAGCAACAGCAGGAGCAACAGCAGCAGCAGCAGCAACATAAGCCACTGGAGGCGTCCACATTCACCCACCAGCACCCACCTATCCACAAACACACCCACACACACACGTGAAAGACCTCCACGAATCCTACTACTCGCGACAACTATCGACCTAATTTCTCGAACTCTTCTTCTTCTGCTAAGCAACGCCATAAGTTATTTTAATTTTTTTTTTATTACATAGTTGTATTATTTTGTTTGTTTTGAAAAAAAAATATAATGAAAAAAAAAAAGAAAATGAAAACTTGCATTTTGCCTTTGATTTAAGAGAGCCCGATCTGTGCTAAAATACTACAGTCGCACCTCGCTAAAGTGAACTCAGACATCAGATGTGATCTACGGAAATTATAGTTAAGTCTTCATTGCATAGAACAGTTCAATATAGGCTAGCTTGACTGTATTTGCGCATATGGTTGTTAAGACTACAGTCGCATATATTACATGTTCACCATAGGTTAGCTTGACTGTATTTGCGTATATTTGAGATCTATTTGTGATAAGGTTTATTGTGCAATTGGGTCTATCGAGCCAGTACTATGCTATGCTATGCCATCCAGGCCATCCAAGAAAATGGATTGGTTTCTCAAAGAGCTGCGATTCCGATCACAACAGGATAATCGGGTAGAAGCGACAAATAAATTAGCTAACCGAAATTGCACTCTTTTTAATTGAACTCATCTCAACTCACTCACTGGCCATGGGGGGTCTGGGTCTGGGTTCGAAAAAATATACAAAAAAATGAAATAAACACAAAACTATAAAAAAAAAAGAAGTTATATCACTAAACTTGACCTTGGCGTTGCCAACTGCTTGGCTAACTGCGTTGCCAACGCATTTGCATAAATAATAACGTTAAATTTCACATTTTCTTGCAATGCATTTTCTCTTTTTTTTTTTTTTGAACGAACACACGATAAGAAACTAAACAAAAAACCAAAAAAAAAAAAGAAAACCGGAAAAAAACACAAAACAAAACAAATTGATGATATACATATGGATTGGGCTGTGTTGCGGTTGCTGTTGTTGTTGCTGCTGATTTGGATGTTGATGTTGCTGTTGAGCCACGGCATTATTACGATAGATATATTCGCTTTTTGTTTTATTGTTTCATAACAAATGATTTCAAATTTGTTATGACTTAATCATTTTACACACAATTGTTAAATCTTGTTGTTGCTGTTGTTGTTGTTGCGGTTGTTGTTGTTGTTGTTGTTGTAACGGTTGTTATGATGATAGTTGGTATTTATGGTTTTTGTATATTTCTTATTTTTTGGATCATTATTCGGCAGCTTTGACGAGCGCTTCAGCAACTTCCACAGCGATGGCAGCTTCCGCCTTTGCCTGCAGCACAATGGAAACAATGGAAATGTTGTCGCAACGCATTAAATATAAATAAATATAGAAATATATATATGGAGAAACTCCAACTTACCTTGTCGTTGCCAGCGGAGCTGAGTGCCGACTGATATTTGGAGAGCAGCTGTCTGGCCTCGGTGACATCAATGTCGGCCACATTGTGCGCCTCCTCGGCGAGCACCTGCACGGAGGAGTCCTCGTTGACAGTTACCGAGCCGCTGGACACAAAATACTTTGTCAGTTTGCCCTCATTATCGATGACCTGAACAACGCCGGGCTTCAGCACAGCTGTGCACAGCGTGTATAGAATATAAAATGAATTAATTAATAAATCATCAGCAGCCTCATCATCATCAGTGGACCGCTTACCAAGTGTGGGCACATGCTTGGCCAGAATACCGAAGGAGCCGCTGAACGAGGGCACATCGATCTGGCGCACAACTGCCGCATCATAGAACGTCTGGTTGGCAGCAGCGAAGGTCAGCTTCATGTCGTCCGAATAGGAGCGTTTCTGGGCCAGACGAGAGCCGCGCGCGGCCAGCAAACGAGCATTTTTCACGAACGACATTCTGTTCTGTGCAAAAAACATGGGGGGAGAAAAATGCAAATGCAAATCTTCCATTATATATCGAAAATCGTATTGGTAACATTTTAAACATATACAAATTATGTAACTTTGTAGGTTAGACAGGGCCAGGCGACAAGAATTAACCAAACGCAAACAGCAAGAGCAAAAAAACACACACATGCACTAAAACTGTTTTCCAATTGAAAATGTAATTGCGCACAGTTTGGTTTACCTTTAATTTAATTGGAGTGTGGCGAAAATAAAGAATACTATGGAATCTGTCGTTCAGCTCGTAACCAGTGCCGCTCTTTAGAGATGTCAAACGATCAAGTAATCGATTACAATCGCTCGCATTCCGGTACTCAAGCATTCGATACAAGTAATGTTGTATCGATTCTGCAATGGCAGCGATAGTATCGAACATGCATGTGCGAAAATTAATCAACTGGCCTCCATAAACTATCGATACTTCTCCATACTACGAGTAATGGCGCAAAAATGGTCAACCGCAACTAGAAGTAAACAATGCGAGATCTTAGATTTAATACGCACAAAGGCATCAATCGAAATATTGTTAAAAGCCAGATGAAAGCATTCATTAAATTACAAATAAATATTTGGCGATATATGAAATCGATGGCCCAAACTCAAACATCGATTATTTAATTACCAAAGCGAATTGCACAGGTCAATCGAATCGAATCTAATCGAATCGGCTCTCAATTGTCTCACTCCTTGCTGTACATCTTTGTCGCATATCTGCCTATATGCACATTTGTTTATTTGTTTGTCGTTTGTTATCGGCCGAACTCAATTGATAAAAATCTCGAAGAAATGCATATTCAATGCCTACTACTAGGTGTAATTATAGTCTCGGTGCCGACGGCATTTTGCGCCCAGCCGCTGACCGATACCATTTATTTGGCGGCGGGCACATCCATTGATATCACTGCGAATCCTTATGGAAGCAATGTGCTGCGCACCTTCTGCTACCCGGCCAAGTCTCGTTCATTGGTCAGCCTGTTCGAGACAGTCGAGCTGACGCTCTCGATTGCCAACGATGACTATTCGCAGTACGATGGCCGGACGCCGGAGGAGGTGCTTCAGCATTACAGTGAACATCGATCGCTCTTCAGCCTCACGCTCTTCTCACAGAAACGCCAGCGAGTCCAGCTATCGCCGTTTGAGCGGCAATGCCTTGGCATTGCCTCCAAGCAGCCGTACAATGTGGGCTTGAGACATGTCCAATTGGATTGGGTGCGTCTGCTGCAGCTGAGCGTCGGTCTGATCATCATTTGGAGCGCCGGGCAATTGGCGAAGAACAGTGCCTTCTACTATCTGGCCGGGATTGTGGTGGGCATTTGTGCCTCATTTCTGGTAATCATTGCGATCACCGCCAAACTCTTTCCACGCCGTCCGATGATGTACGGTGTCCTGATCGGCGGTTGGACAATCGGATTATATATTATCAGGCAGTTGGCGTACAATATCCGACTTATACTGGTCACATACCGCGACTATGTGGTGTGGTATTTGGCCATTACGGGCTTGGTGTCGTTTCTAATTTGCTACCGCATTGGACCACCGAAAAATCCACGCTCCCAGAACATTATCAAGTGGGTGCTGCAAGCGATTGGCGCCGTAATTGCATTTCTAAGTAGCTGGCACACGAGTGCCTGTGGTGTCATCCTCGCTGGCACCTTTCTGGCCCTCTACTGTCCCGATTCGCTGATGAAATACGCACGCACTTTTTATAAGCGCCGATTTCCACCCAAACGTCGCCTCCTCACCCAGGAGGAATACTACCAGCTGTCGGTGAGTGCGACGGCCCGATCTCTGGCCGAGCTGCGTGACTATGTGAACAGTCCGCATTGCCGTCAATGGAATATGATGAGCACGCTGCGGGATCCGATACGCTTTGCCACCTTTGCGAACGGTGCACCGCATTTGTATGATGAGGAAATCGAGGATTATTCGCGGGCCATTGAGGAGTCGATGATCGGCACCGATGAGGACGAGGCTGAGGAATATCTCAGTTGCAGCATGTACTATCGCCCAATTACGGCCAGGATCGGTAGTCAGCGACCAAATGCACCGCTTCCCCCGGCACAGCATCCAATGCGTCACAGTCGGCTCGCCGGACAGCAGAACAATAATGCCAACAACAATCAACCAATCGACGAAAGCGATGCTGACGATGATGAGGATGACGATGAATTTATGGATCAGGAGTAAATCATACCACCACACATCATCACCCTAGACTCACTAGTTTTATAAGCCCCATTCAGAAATTTCTGTTTCCTAGTCGAAGCCAAAAATGCATTCTTTACATATGTGTGGCAAAAAATCCATTCATTATAGTTAGTGTTAAGAGCATCTGTAAAAAGACTTGCATTCATCCTTTGATTACTATAAATTATTTAATAATACAAATAATAATAAGAGAAAACAGTAATATTGCGAAATAAAAATAATAACACTTCGACGGCATTCTTTCTTATGAGTGCAAACCAAAACAAAAACCAACTATTAGTTTTGCAATTAAAAATGGAATACTTGTTTTTAAGACATTGCTTAGCCATATTCTTAAGTATCTCCTGACATTTAATGATTTGCAGGATTAATGATGGATAGTCATAAGCCACAATTATACCCATCTGTTTTTGGCCATCAATTTAATTGTTGCTTGTTATTATCTCATCATTATCAAAATAATGATATTAATGTTTCCCAACTACGGGCGGACGACGCTTGTGGCAACTGGGATTGCTTCATGGTTGACCTCAGTTCGGCAGCAGTAGCAGCAGCAGCAGCAGCAGCGCTTCCCCATTTGACTTCGCAGTTTCAGTTTGCCGCAAAGATGTGCTGGCAATTGATGATAAGGTATCAATGTTCTTATCGCCAGCAGAGAGATCATGGCTGCTGTTCGATGCGGCGACGCTTGGCAGCGCTGCTGCAGATGCGGCGCAGCAGCGGCTCTGGGTCGTTGTGGCCACGTCGCTTCACGCCGGCCACGCAGACAACCGTGATGCACTGCATCTGCTGTGTCGCATCCACGGGCAATCTCTGTGGCAACTCATGCTGTCGCCTCTCACGTCTCTCCCGGCGCGGATGCGGCACAATGAATCCGTTGTAAATGTGCTGCAACTGATGCATTGGCAGCTGCTCGACATTTGGGACAAACAATTCGCGCTGTGCACGGATATGATTACTAAAGAACAACAAATAATAGCAAACATTTGCTCACCTTCCTCAGCTGCTCGAGAATTTTGGCGCGTGTTGGCTCCCCCTCCTCCTCCTTCTCCACCTGCTCCTGCTCCTCCTGCTCCTGCTCGCGTGCATATTCCATGAGTTCCCTTTGATGAGTGCAATCAGTGGAGGGCAATATCTCAATTGAAACAACAGAAATTGGAGCAGCTGATTTGCCAGAGCTGCCACCTGTTGCGAATTGTTAACTGTTGACGATAAGATAAAAGATAAAGATAACACAAAGTTAAAAATACTCACTTTGTATTTCGTTAGCACTTTAAAAATAAACCCTTTTTTTACACATTATAAATATTATATAGTAACAAATAACAGAAATGCGAAATCGTATCTTATTTTATGGGATTATTTGTATTTTAGAGAATTCCTATCTAAAATACAAATTATATACTTCCGTTTGAGTCAATCTAGAAGATCATCACGATTTCTACAATTTCTACAATTGTAGCTTTCTAAAAGCTAGATCTGGCTACTTAATGGCCAAACTCGCATCACAGCACGTTAGGATAGCGCGAGTGCGAAAGCGATTGTAAATTTGCTCAATTCGCACTGCTCTCTTCTCACTGATGTGAGTTCGCGTTGTCTGCGGTGTGTGTGCGAAAGGGATAGATAGTTAGGTTACGTATTGTATTGTTTTGTTTGCGCTACTCTAATTCATATATTAAAATGCTAAAAATTCTATACAGAATTAAATGACGCCATTTTAGATATTTCTTTTAATATGTTGGGTTTTAATTAGTTGAAATATAACAAATAAAGTATTAGAAAATCAAAAAGACACTTTATAATTGAATTTTTTTTTAAATGTTTAGAGTGCCACATTTAATGTGGTTTCTGTTGCAGTTTATTTATTGAATGCTGACAAATTCGGGGTTTTCAAAGAACTTATGCATACCCATTATATATGTGCGTATTCTATACTTAATCTGCTTTGAATATGGTTGATCGAAATGTCCGCCTTTCGTTCTCATCACATCGAAAAAGTCGTTGTTGGTTGAAATATATTCAATACGATATTTTTCCCTCAAGTGAGTATAAAGCCCAACCAGAGACGCATTGTTGGCCAAAATAGCGCGCTGGAAGGTTAGATTTGGTGCTGGATCTTTTAAAATTGGTTCGCGCCTAATTTGCGATATTTCGGCCAAAACACTTTGCTGCTCATCCACATGTGTCCCACATGGTGTGATGGGTAAACTTAGATCCCTGCACTGTTTCCTCTGGAGTTAAAAAACATCGACCATCTCGCTGGCGTTTTTCACCTCCAATCCTCTGGGATAATAATTGTTTTATCAATTCGATCTTCTGTCTGGCAGCATTAAAGTGATCTTCGCTGAGCTCCAGCAAGATGGCTTTGTCAGAGCTGGTCGCATATCTCATGCCCCGCCTAATGGTTTCCTGCTCTAAGCCCTCAAGTCCTCATTCGCTGGATGTGGAGACTATGTTCTGCCTGAAAATATAATTACAATTTATATGTATACTTTTTTCTGACTTGTTTACTTACTGTCTGCGATACCTAGCTATGTCCACATAATATGGCAGTCCTCGTTTGCCGGATGTGGCAACCATGTCCTGCCTGAAAAAAAATATATTTTTATTTTTCTACTTTTGAGTTGTTTACTTACTGTCGGAGATAACTGGAGCCATTTTGCCGACTATTGCCATAATTGGGTATCCCACTTGTAGAGCTTAGTTAGAATTGGCTTGATTGTCTCGACACCCCTCTGTCAATCGTAATCGAAATAAACGGATTGATTCCAGGCCTGACGCGATCCGTACATCTTCATCTGATCGCACAGAGATCGTGTCGCCGCCACTAGTGGGATTGATATTGTGCTCCATCAGTTCGATGCCACATCAAGAATACCCCTCCCGATGTGCAGCTTCCGCAGCCATCTGTGAAACGTGGTAGTGCTGGGCAGGGGGAATCCTTTCTCATACGGATGACGGTATGCGCTTGGACCAGCTGTATGTAGACAAATCCCATAACATATGTCCTCTCTGGCTTAAGGAAGGCATATTTCTTTGTCAAAAGTCCATATTGAGCTGCATAAAATCAAATAAAAAAAACCTTAATTTCTCTATTGATTTTGGTAAGAATTGTATGTACTTATTATAATAAAGGCTTAACTGAGCTTTCGAAAAAAATATTAAATGGGGAGAGGACATCACTAAATGACTGAGCATAGAAGATTATTTGCTTAGCCACATCAATTGGACGATCTTCGAACAAGTGCTCTTAAGTCAGAAAAAAATATGCAAAATTTTACTGTCCAGGAGTGTATGTAAAAGTGAAGATAATCAAATTGTTGCACTTACTCTGTATGCGCACTACAATTCCTGAGATGCTCTTCCGGCTGAGGCTCGCGCTCGCCTTGGGCTGCGGTGGATGACGTGGAATCGCATCGAGCATTAGGCGGCGTCGCTTTGCGATTGATTTGAATTTCTTTAAGGCTTCCTTTCGATCGGTTGGCTCGAAGAGCTTTTCGCATATCCGGCAGCTGTTGCCAAATTTGCAATTAAATGCCTCCTCCCATTGTCACTTTCTATCCGGATCCTTGGGCACACGAATTACTTGAATTTCTTTCCCCTGGATTGCAATACGGCAAATTGGGCAATACGGCATTTTTAAATAATAGCAAATAGCAACAGATGATGTCAACGCGAGAATCACCCGTCCTCAAAACACGACCCATTGACTGCTGCCAAGAGACTGGACTGACTGACTTGGTACATGAGAATTGAGAGCGCTCTCTCGAGTGACACACGAGCGCTGTTCCGGGCGATGTTTGGTGTTTTCACGTCAATTTCAATTTGAGTTGAACGAAAATGATGGATATTTTTCTAAAATTGCGAGCTTGCACATTTTCTTTACATAGCTGGTTAGCATAATTGAATCATTATGGTATACTAAATGCTTTAAACTCAAATCAATATGTCCCATGTATGCATGGTGAAATTATACATGATGTTGATGAGGTATATATTGAACTATATAAATGACTGTGTGTCTCATTTATACAGTACCAATTTTGGGAGTCGTCTGGTCGAGGTTGGTAGTCAATTTGCTTTTATATATATTTATTTTTGGTTTGGTTTGAAATATTGCATACAAATATACACAAAAAAAAAAAAGGGGCCATAATACGCGACTTGTAAAAATACAATATGTATATAGAAACCTTAGCATAGAAATCTTACCATATATACAAATATATATATGTCCATATTGCGATTTAATTTTTTTACGAAATTGACTCGTGTATTCCATGTGATAGCCATCAATTGTTTATAGTCTTTTTCCCTATTCCCATGAAATTTACATTTTCAAATTCCGTTACGCTTGAGTGAAATTAACAATGTGACCAGTGAATGCGAACAGAATTTAATTTAAGACCTGATGACAATGACCACACTGCTAGCAGTTAATCGATATCTCGATACAAACGCGAACGCGCGCACATTTAAATTCAAATATTCAAAAATACAAAAAAAAACCGTAAAGCAAGTCCAAGGTTTATGTTTGAATTGTGTCTGTATTTTGAAATCAAAAAAAAAACAAAGAGGCAAATATAAAGGGCAATGCACTCAATACACATCACATGCATAAATCATTCCGTCTCGTTATATATATACACCATATATAGACACGTATCGGCCTAGTGCACTCCATTTGAAGTCTGCTGTTGTTGTTGCTGTTGCTGTTGCAATTTGGTGCTCTGTGAGAAATCGATGCAGGCACCCGAGGTTAGATCAATTTCCTCGGAATCCGACCCATCGGAACCCTCGTCAGAGTTATGGCCAAGTGCAGTCATTCCACCCAGATCCAGTTGGGTAACACCATGCGCCGTCGACTCCTTATACAGCTTCAGTTCTGTGTAGGTTTTCGACAGCTTCTCGTGCTCGGACTGCGGATGCTGCTGCTGCTGTTGATGCTGGAATGCCGGATGCATCATTGTAAAATTTGTTGCGCTTTGTCCATTAGCCAGCGGCACAGCATCGTTGACGGCTCCATCATTGATCAATGATTCTTTGCTAGCCGTTGTACTGCCCGCCGATAGATTTTCAGGCATTTGATTGTTACCATTGTTGGCTGTACCATTATTGGCCGGCCTGTTCGCACCGCCTCCGGCTATAACGGGCGGCGTGCCCAGACTGAGGCAACGCATCCGCCAAGCATCCTGCAGCAGCTGGAGACGCGCCTGTTTGCGCCACTTGGCGCGACGATTCTGAAACCACACCTGAAACACAAAAGTATACAAGTCAAAAACTGCTTACGCAAATCACTAAGAAATTGGCTAATTAAAGCATTCAAATAACTGCGTGCTCATATCTCAACTAAATTATATGTATTCATATACTTGCTCATATCTCAACTTAATAATATATATATTCTATATATATATATATATATCTATCTAGAATAGTAACAGTGCTGCTTCACAATGCATTCAGTAAGAATATGGCTCATTTTATGATGATCAAATCGATACCTCATCAAAATCTTCAAATTAAGAAAAATTCCATTCTGCAAAACAATAAATGTTTTGTTTCTCATCTGGGAATGTTTTAAAATACTATTAATTTCCAAATACTAAACGTAATAAAATATAACCACACATCATATATAGTTATTATTTAGCCACAGGAAAAGCTGAGAATACTTCACTATTACTCCACTACAATTATATTTATACTTTTAAATAGTAATTTAATAAAAATGAATATAAAAATAGTCTATTTAAGGACTTTAATTTTGTTTGCTAATAAATTTAATAACTATGCCAACTTTAAATATTTACTTATTTTTAGTATTGATTGATTGTATTTAAAAACAATTTTCATAATTTGTTAACTATATTTTAGGTTACTTGTTTAGTATTTTCCAAAATATTTGTGTACACTACTATTATTTTGACCGCAGCTGTATATATATATTGTAGTCACACAGCTTGACATGTGCATAAAAAATGGTGAAACCTTACTGCAAAATAAATATATTATTAATTTTTTGTTTACTGCTCTTTGACATATCTCATGTATATACCCCCACATAAAGGTAGATCGTAGGCCGATCGAAAAAATTCAAATTAATATTTTTTGTTTTAATCGAATTGATTCTCAAAAAATAGTTATGTTAAATATGATGCCAAAATAATTGTTTTTTGGGTATAGAACTTATCATTTTTGAAAAGTTTTATGAGAAAAATATTAAATCCGAAGTAAAAATATTATATAAACTTTTTAAAAGAAATTAACTGTATAATTAATTTTTTCTAAGTACACAAAAAAATGTAAACGGAAAGGAAATTCATTTTGAAAATGTTATTAAAGTTGTTGAATGTGCTTGCTTAAAAGTAATATTGCTAACCAAAAGAGACAAAAATGTATTGTTTTTTTTCTTATATAATTTTTAAATTTTTAAGTGTACCAAAGTTATACAACCAAAGGAACAATCAACAAAGGAAACATCAAGCATTTTTCCGAAGCTTTTAATACTTTTTGGAAAGTTAATTTAATTATCTTTATCTGTCAGAAAAAAATGTTCGGTGTGCGGCTTATTAGTGGCTTGGCTTGTGTAACTTTGGTACACTTGACAATATAATACTTAAGTAAAAAATATGTAAATTTTTGTCTATTTGTATTTGGTTTTTCGTGGTTTCACATGGTAAGAAGCATTATGGAGATACTATACGGGATAGAGCGCTGATAATTTTTTGCCTTCAATTAGCCACTAAACTATCCGAATTCTGTGACGCATCTAGCTGGAGCTTGGCTGCCACGTGATTCACCTGGACGCGCGCCTCGCTTAGGCTGATGCGCAGGGCGACTTCCTCGCGCAGGAAGACATCCGGATAGTGGGTCTTCTGGAAGAGTGCCTCCAGTTCCTGCAGCTGCTGTGGCGTGAATGTGGTCCGATTGCGTCGCTGCCGCCGCCTGCCGAACATGTACTCCGTGAGCAGATCGCCCGGCAGCGGCGATATAAATGGCCCCGCCATCAAATCAATATTTGCCACTCGATTCAAACACTTTTTATATATTTTATTTTCCGTTCACAGTTTGCTCACTAATCAATCAATCAATCAATCAATCAATAAATCAATCAGTCAATCACAGGAGCAGAGTCAAAAAAAAAACAAAGCGCATATAAAATAATTATGGCGCTATAGCAACACACACAGACACAACAACAAAAAAACGTTGACTTTCGAATGGCGCGTTTGGCCAGCGACTGCGGAAATGCAGGCAGCGTCCTTTGGCTTTTATGCATAATCGCTGCCTCAGCCAACTCTGTGTGTGTCTGTGTGTGGAGTGTGTGTGTGTGTGTGTGTCTGTGGCTGCGCCTGCGACTCGTTGCGTTTGTACGAATGTGCTCGTGTGCCTTGTGGCATAATAATTACAACACAATGCAACACATTGCAAACTTTTTGCTAATTAATTCTCGCATATGGATAAAAAAAAAAAGAACCAAAAATGTTGCTTGCTTTTAGGCAATCGCTTGAAATGTGGATTAGCAAAAATATATTAGCTTGTTTCTTTAACATAAATATGATTAATATGCTTTGAGAGCCCCTCTATCTCTCTCTCTCTCTCTCTCTCTCGGCCTCTCTCTCTCTCTCTCTCTCTCTCTTTCTCGCTCTCTCTCTCGCTTCGAGTCTCTGTAGCACTCGCACTCGCTCGCATACTTGCTCTGCCTTGCTGAATTCGCCGTTCGCCGTTCGCCTTCTCGCTCTCGTCTCGGCAACTTAGAATGACAGGTGGAAGCAAGGAGCGCGCGCAGCCTCCGTTCGTTCCGCTCGCTCATTCGTTGTGAAAACATAAACAAATATAACACACAACAATACACACACAGACACACAAGCACACACATAGCACTAAGTGCTCGGCTTTTAATGAGCACACTCTCTGCTTACACCAACACTAACACACAGACACATGCCATGTTGTTGTTGTTTTGCTGGCTGCGTCGGCTTTTATTGTTTTCTCGTTTTGACTTCGTTAAATTACGGCACAAGCACAAAAACCTCATAAGCGCTGTTTTGCCTTAACGGGACTCTGGCAGTTAGGCAGACTACAAGCCATACCGTGGTATGAATACTGCTGAAAAGTTTGCAATTATTTGAGTATGCAAAAT
The DNA here is from genome assembly GCA_035041615.1 of Drosophila anomalipes. Lineage (NCBI taxonomy): Eukaryota > Metazoa > Arthropoda > Insecta > Diptera > Drosophilidae > Drosophila > Drosophila anomalipes. Next base: position 32,360,071 of record JAWNKZ010000064.1, on the reverse strand, counting down.
GCAGGTGCCAATTGACATTTTGAATATTTTACTTGTAAAATTGTTGATAATATTATCATGTACACAAATAATATTATTATTATTATGCTATAGGGACTGTATAAGTTCTCAGTTCTCATTCTATGATAAAATTGCTTATCTTAATTTAGTTTACATTATTTCATTAGCTGCGTAATGCTGTGGCATTAAATTGATGAAAAGTTTTTTTTCGATTTCTTCGGTTACCAATACAATAATCTAACAATAAAAATAAATCTAGTTGTTTCGTTGAAGCTTAAAGACTAATTAACAATTCTAGGTTTAAATTGTGTTTATATATATTTTCGGTTAAAAATTATACCCAGCTCATATTTTCATAATATGTTGGGTTAAATAAGACACATTTTGTTAGAATCTCGTATTCATATTATTTTTTTAGTTATACAGCTAATATTATTTAGTATTGAGTCAATGGCTAGACAATATTTTGGGCAATAAATTAAAAATAATTTTATTAACTTTGCGACCTTTAAATGTCTAGCCATTGATAATATTCCTATCAATACATATATACATTGAAAAAATACCCCTAAGCAATTTCAATTTGAAGCTCAAGCTCAATTCACATATGTCGTTTGAATCGCTCTCGTTCCACTGTTCACCACTCTCTGAATTGTCCACATGCATATATGCACACATACATGCATATGCGTGTGTGTGTGTGATGCACCTGTGAATAATAAAATTCAAATCACTTAGCAGCAGTAGTAGAAACAGCACCAACGTCGCCAGCTAAACAATAAGGCAACATCCCGTTCCCGCACTCAAACATGCATACATGTAAAGAGAGGGAGACAGAAACAGAGAGAGAGAGAGAGAGCGAGAGAGATAGAGAGAGAGAGAGAGAGACAGTGAGAGATAGCGAAATGGAGGGTGAGTGAGACAGAGGGAGAGAGAGAGAGAGTGAGTTTTGTAGTTGTTCGCTTGTGTGGGTGAGGGGGACGGGCGATGGCAAAGGCGCATTTAAAATGAGGTTGCCACCACAGCTGATGCCACCTGGCAGCCGAGCCGCATACAACGAATACAACAATAACAACAATGCACATGCACATGTACATGTGTGTGTATGTGTGTGTGTGGCAAACAAATGAAGGGATGTAATTTTCTCATTTACATGCATTGTTTTCGTTGCTGCATTGTTGTTGTTGCTGCTGTTGCTGCTGTTGCTGCTTGTGTTTGCCTGCGCTTGCGCTAAAATTATATTTATTTATTAATACTGAGGCATAGGCGTGGCGGCAGCTCCACCCATCTCCTCCCTCTTCCTGCTTCTCCTGTTATTATGTTCGTGTTTGTTTTCGTTGTTGTTGTTGTTTTATTTCATTTGCTTCTTTTGCGCCGAAGCCAATCATAAACGAGCACAGCTGTCTGCTTGTGTGTGTGTGGTTATGTGTGTATGTGTATGTGTGTGTGTGTGTGTGTGTGTGTGTGTGTGTATGTAGGGTCGACCAACGAGATGAACGTCAGTGTTGACAGCGTCTCATTGAAATTATGAAAATGATTTCGTGTTTGCCTTTTGTCTTTGCCTTCTCCCCAAAGCAGCTCCACTCCTCGCCCGCCATTTTTAATTTTGTAATTTGATGCTGTTGTTGTTGTTGTTACTGCTGTTGCAACTGGAATTCATTATGGCAACGCGCATTTCACCTGAGCATCGAAACAAGCATTTGTGGAGCTGCCGTCTTTTTCTCTGTTATGCTAATCTGTGTGCTTGCGTGTGTGGATGTGTGTGTGTGTGTGTGTCCATTGTTTTGTCGCGCTCATTGGTCTTTCACGGGCTACAAGTGCCTCTGTGTGCGTGTGGATGTGTGTGAGCGAGTGCGCTGCTTTGAGTTTTTCTATCTCGCCTCCACATGCAACTTCGCTTGCTGTTAATTATTTATTTTAGCGCGCCCCTTTTGTTGTTGTGGTTGTTGTTGCTGAATTTTGATTAAATAAGTTTACAGCACGTGAGCACACACACACACACACACACACACACATCGGTAGTAGGTTGAAGCAAAATGGCGTCTTCGCTGCTGTACATTATCCATTGCATACTTTTGGGTCGTTGTTGTATTGTTGCTTTGGTTTGAGTAAATACGGACTAGATTTTTATTGAATAAGCAACTATCTTACTATCTATAGACTATTTTTATGAGCCCTAAACTTAAGTGCAGATTTATAGCGCTGATCGCAGTAATACTTATGCAGGAAGCGGAAATTGTTTAAGAGGTATTTGAATGTAAATGAAATAAGGCTTGTCATACATATAATTTGAATATTAAATAGGATTTGAATGCAAATAAAACAAAGATTTTTATACGAATAATTTAAATGTTAAATATCCAATTCATAAAAGGTAATAATTATATAATTACCTCTAGGTAGGCTTATTGTTTATCTTCATATCACTGCTCTCTCTCTCTCTCTCTCTGCATCTTAGCAATAGTCATAACAATTAGCCATTCGATCCCTAAACTATGATTTACGCATTGGCCAAGTCATATAAATCAAAGACAACGAAATAACAAATGTAAATATAATATTAATAAAACTGAGCAGAACAGAACGATCAAAGATGATCGCTCTACTTAAACACCAAGTAAAATCCGTGTCTTCTTTTTGTGTCATTTCCACGGCAGTGTCAATTTAAATGGCCAGGACTTCTGTCATTCTGTCATGTCAGCCACATGCTCATCTTCTGTTGCTCTTCCGCCGCTCGCCTTATTCCTCACTCTCTCGTCTCTCCTCCATTCGGATGTGAATATGTTTTGCGGGCCTCTACATATGCATGTTATCTGGCGACGTAAGTGCAACTGCAACTGCAACGGCATGTGGCAAATTAGCGCTCAATGTTAACATTTGCCCACATTGTTACGCTGTGTTAATGCATTTGAATTTTTCTTACCCGCTCCCGCATTCGGAGCTGACTGCCTCGCTGGCTGACAGGCCCCAACACAACTGAAACTTTGCGCTACAAATTGTTGCGTCTGTTGCGACTAATTACAAAACTCAACATATTTTTATAAAAATAGAAAAATAGACGAAATCGAAAAGAAAAAAGTGGAATTGCATAACTTCAACCTAACATAAACTAAGTATTTTTAGAGTATTGATGCCAAATGCCAAATGCTAAATGCTAAAACTGGCAACATTTGTAGTGTATTTGTGAATTCGTGTTTGCCGCAAGTAGCTCAGCATTTGTTGTGCGGTTCCCTTTTTAATTACTTTTTTTTCCAACTCATTTTCTTTTGTGGCATGCAGTCAGCCGGCAGGCTGGCAAGCGAGTCCTTGCTGCCAGGATTCAAGCAACGGTTGTCGTCATCGCCGTTGTTGTCCTTCTTGTTATTATTGTTGTTTCTTTTGCTTGGCTGCATTTTAGCATAAATTCAGTTTCATCTCTTTTCAGCTCAACTCAGCTCAGCTCAGCTCAACTCATCTCGTTCTCGTCCTGTTCGTCAACGTTGCATCCTGACAGACAGACAGACGGACAGACGCCATGGGCATCTCTGTCTATCTGTCTATCTCTCTCCCACTCTCTCACTCACACTCTTTGTGTCTCCGCCCTGCCCGCTTGCTGAAAATGACATTGTGACGATGCAATTAGTATTATGAATATATTTCTCATGTTGTGTTTTCACTTTGTTTTTTCCTCATTTTCTTTTTTGTATATTTTATATAGTATGTTTTTGTTATTGCGCCCATTTAGAGAAATCCCCGACAGAGTCCAAAAGCTGCACAGGCGCCAACGTTTGTTGTACGGATTGTTGTTGTTTCTACCCCCCCAACCTACCTCTCTACCTCTCTACCTCTCCCCTCCCTCTCGTCGCATCATCACACGTAGCTAACTTCAGGCGCGCCGTGTCCTTTTGTGTGGCGCTGATTATAATTTTGATATGCCTGTGTTTTGCTCCACCCACCTCCCCCTCCCCCTCATGCCCGTCTCTATGTGTGTGTATTTTTTTATTTAATGCATTTTCCTCTTCTCTCCTCTCTCGCTCTGTATCTCTCTCTCTCTGTCTCTCTCTCTCTCTCTCTCTCTCTCTCTCTCTCTCTGTCTCTCTCTCACCAGATACAGAGATAGAGTCTCATTTTTACCTGGCATTCAGTGTTTTGCTAACTTGCTGTTGTTTCTCGCATTGCACTTGCCGCGTGCAAAAAATGTAATTAACTTAATGATTTTCATAAAGTGCGGTCTGTGCAGGCCCTGAAAGAGACCGGCTGGTAAATGGGGGGTGGTGGGGGCTTTTTAGGTACGGTTTATAGGGTTGAGGTGCCTATGCTCGAGGCTGCCGATTCCCTTTCCGCGCCAACATTATTATTGGGGCAATTAAAATGATTACAAAATGCAGCGAGCTTTCAGCTTTTCTTTTTCTTTTTATTATTATTATTTATATTTATATTTTTATTTTTTTTTTTGTTGGTAGTCCTAGTTTCATGCGTAATACTTTTTTATCCAATATTTTGATTGGCATCCGCATCTGCATTGAGCTCATTTTGTGTGCTTTGTTTTGCTTCTTTTTTGTGATTTGATTGTGTTTTTCTTTTCCATTTGCAATGACAAATCATAATTAAAAATTGCAATTAACCACCGTCTTTGGCCAGAGAACACGACTCCGCCTCCGACAGCTCCTCATCGTCCTCATCATCAATCGGCATTCATCAGCATCGCCATCAAACACGAATTTCATTGTTGGTTTTTCAGCCCCGAATCTTTGACTTTAGCCTGCGTCCCTTGTGGCATAAAAAATGGCACGGAAATCTGGTATGAGATGTATCAACAAAATCCACGTATTTTGGACGATCTGAGTCGGAGCTATTTAATTTACCAGACTTCAAGATAATGCAACCACATTTGGTTTTGATTTTGAAAAATGTACAAAAGTTCATTACAAAATAAGAAAATAAATGAACGATGAGGATATATATATATATATAAATTTATAATCAATATCACAAGCAAAATCGGAGCACTATTTCATCTAGTTGTCATAGATCGCCATCGGTCGAATGATAAGTTTTGAGTGATGGGATCGATATATGATCACTATATCAATATTCTATTTCTGATGCAATGTATATAAAGTCTACAAGAGTATATAATCTTCGGCGTGCCAAAGCGTTCATTATTGTTTAGTTTAATCTTAACTTTAAGTTAATTCAACTTAAATCATCTTGAAGTTGAAAAGAACTGGGGACATCAAACAAATTATTTAGCTTCTCGCGTGTATATTGGATATTAATACTAATGTTTAAGCGATAATCTTAATCTAATGTAAGCAGGGATTTAAAAAACAGTTAAAAATCAGTTGTGCTGGTGTACGATTTGAAATACAATCTGATCTATTTAAAAGAATCTCTAATGATACCAAAAAATAAATAAAAATCACCAATTCAATTGTAGAAGAGTTTTGAAATTTATGATATATATATATGTTCTCGTATATCCTACGCAGACAAATCATATTTAAGTTTTTCTCGCAAATATCGATGCAAATCGATTTCAGATAGCAGTAAAAGACGCCATTATTGAGGCATATCCTTTTGAGAAATGTATAAAATGCATTGACATATTATTGATAAACCGTGCAAATTTCATTTTTGAATTATTATATATTGAAGCAAGAAATTTTATTTATTTATTTGTTATATTTATGTATATTTTGGCAAATGCCAAGCAAATGTAAACATTCCCTGTCCAATATAGTTTTGATTTGTTTGATTTAAGCTTTACATATATTGATAGATGATGTTGAATGATAAACCTGCAGCTGGCATTCATCGCATGCTATTCAATTACCAAAGTCAAATGCCGTTCATGCTGAACTAATCACATTAGCCGCAAAATCCGTAGTATTTTCGAGGGCCGTTATTCAAAAAGCATTAAAATACGCCTGGGCAAGTTTTGCTGTATGGGATTTTGGTCCAATAAAATGCATATTGAAACTCAATCAAAATTGCAACAAAATGCATTTTCATTATATTTGACTTTGGCATAAAAAGGGGCACCCTGGTAGGTGAATGAGGGGGGGGCAGTGTAGGGCGCAATGCAAATGCAATCAATATAATTGATATATGTGTGTCAGTGTGTGTGTGTGCATGTGTGTGTGTGTGTGTGTGTGTAAAGATTAGAAGTTCATTGTGGATATCCACTGAGAATTGCTAGGCTTGCTTAAAGTATAAAATGCGTTATAATTTACAAAATTGGTTTGCAAAATGGAATTCTGTTTCCTTCCTTTCGCTCTCTCCCTCTCTCTCTCCGGTCTCTGTCTCTGTCTCTCTCTCTCTGTCTCTTCATCTGTCTATCTGGCCCGTGTTCATTGTTTCTGCTTCTTGTGTTCAGTTGCTCTGTGTCCGCCATGTTGATTTATTAAATCTCAATGTGGCAACATCTTCGTTCCATTTGTGTTCCATCTCTGCCCACCCCCCCCCCCCCCCCTCCCCACTCCCCTGCCATCTTGCCAGCTCTCTCTCTCTCTCTATATACCGTTATTACCATGGCACGAGACAATGCGCACCGTCAGCTTTCATTGTTTACCGAAAGCGAGCCGTAAAACTACTAAACAAAACAGCCACGCCCCCATTACCCCGATCTCCCGCCCCCGCCCACAGCGACAGCAACAGCGCAAATGCAGTCAGGCAAATGCATGCTAGGGGAGGGGAATGGGGAATGGGGGGTGGGGGGGTTAGGCTAAGAGGTTGGGAGAGTTTGGTGGCTGCGGCAAAAATTAATCAAAACATTGCATAAAGGCAGCAAAAATAATAACAATAACAATGTAGAGTGTCAGGCAAAAAGAGCCGACAGCGGAGAACGTTGACAGAGCGCCCAACCCACCCAAAAACAACCCCAACCCCAACCCCAACCCCAACCCCTAACTGCCACGTTCGCCCTCACCCACTCCATTTCCTTCTCTCTTTCTATCTCATTGTAATGATGATGCCACTGACACAAAAGCAACAAACAACTGTCGACAAGGATCTCATTTGTTATACTGATTATGTTGGCGCCTTGCGACAAGCACAACAAGCACTAAGCAAGACAGAGAGAGACAGAGAGAGACAGAGAGAGACAGAGAGAGACAGAGAGAGAGAGAGAGGGAAAAAGAGCTCTCGTATGGGTAAGTTCATGTGGGCGGGAGAAGGAGGCCAAGACTACAAGAAATAAGGACAAGACAATTTATAAGTAAACACTAAATACTAAATACACTGAATACCATGATGCTCTTATTGAAATAGTAATTAAATTAAAAGCAATTATTTTATTTAATATAGAAGTAATAATATTTAAGCAACATATTCTTAAGAAAAAAATATATATATCTCGAACTTCCCAGGTTGTAATTTATGTAACTCTCTTCAACTTGAGTGCGTTTAGAGAACTAGATGCTGATTCGATTTTAAAAAAATTCCATTGTAAATAATATAATAATAAAATATAATAAAGTTTTCAAAGGCCAGAGACCAGACCTACAATTGGGGTCAACATTATAGCAGTGCTGCGTCTTCAAGCATTAAATAAAATTATGACTCATTTTATGGTGATAAAATCGAGACCTCCTCAAAATCTTCAATATGAGGGAAAAATTATATTCCGCAAAAGAAAAAATGTTTGGTTTATTTTCCAAATGTTAAACGTAATCAAATATAACCAGCTATCATATCTATGTTTAAGAAATATTATATAACCATAGGGAAAGCTGAGAACACTTCACTATGATTCCACTACTATTAAAACAATAAATTTAAATAATAATGTAATAAAAATAAAAATAAAATAAACATAAAAATAACAAATTTAAGGACTTCATTTTTTTTTGGCTAATAAATTTTATAGCTATGCTAACTTTTAATATTTACTTATCTTAAGTATTGATTGCCTATGATCAAATATAAATTTCAAAATTTTTACCTATATTTTAAGTATTTTTTTTTAACATTTTCCAAGTGCACTACTATTATTTTGTCAAACGATTTCGTTATGGTAACATATATACTAATAATATCGGTTACTACAACTGGTTCTTTTGAAAATGTATTGAATTTTGGGTCCTACGATTGTGAATTACAATTGATAATGGTGCGCTTCCGGTCGTACATCAAATATATTTTCAAAATTAATTTCGTTCGTTATTTTTCAACAAATCCAAAGTAAATACACAAAACAAAAAAATGTTTAATATTGAATTGAAATAATTACATACTTTCGGCATAAGAGGGTCTTTCTTGTGAAACAAACAGGTTCAACAGGTGCAGCCTGCGTCCCGTTACAAATTCTCTGAGATATGAACAAGTAACTCGTGATATAGAGCATTATGCATCCGCAGCCACGCAAACCGAGATTGAGGCAGGCAGTCAAGTTTATGCTAGTTGGCAGCCCATCCGGAACAACTCAGCTGCTGCCCCCAGCAGTCTGCCCCTTGCAGTCACCCCCCAAAAACCCCAACCCACCTCCCCCACCCCTCTCTCTCTCTCTCTCTATATCTCTGCATCTCTCGGCAGCATTTGATGTTGTTTTGTTTCTTGCGTTGTGTGCTCCGCCGTTGAACGTTATCTCTTTTTCTTGGTCTTGGTAAAAATGAAATCATAACATGTAATCAGAATTTCTGCTCGGAATTCTGCTACCTACCACTGCCACCCAGTCGCTTCCTCTGCCCCTGGCCCGATCCAAGTTTATATTATCATTGACAAGCAGCGGAAGCTATCAGAAGGCCATAATTTGTGCTAAATATGAAATCAGTTACAACATGTCAATAATGAATTTGTGTTTAAAGAAATGTAAAATTAACTTTTCGATTGTTTTTGTATATATGAGATATTGAACATAAATCGGCTAATAAGTCGAAATGATTTTTTTCTTCTATATGTGATTCTTCTTCTATGTGATTTAATGGCTTAAGTTTTCTTTTTTTTTTAAATCAGCATCAACACTCTATAACCAGTCGGCAGTTTCTTAAAACAAAACTGAAGTGTTTTCTTTAGTTCTTATTTTATTCATTTGTTCTTTATTGGCTTCTATTTTGGCTACACTGGCTTTCTATCAAGTTCTAATTAATTATTCTGCAGTTGGACAGCTTTATCAGCTCGTATAAAGTTCAAAAGCGCTGCTGGGCTCAGCTCGCCTTGAACTTGAACAACAATTGTCGGGTAATGAAATCAAAACTCAGTCAAAAACACAAAAAAAAAACGAAAAAAAAACAAATAGCATTAAAACAATGCCAAAGCAATGCTCGACAAAAGCAATGTCGAGGGGTAAATGTTAGTGCAATTAATTAAAAAACTACATGCAAACACATGCGGTGAAAAAAGCAAACAAAACAATGTAAAAAAAGCTCTGTTTTCGGGCATAGCCGACTAAGGCTCTCCTTAAAAAACGTCATTTTGGCATTTTAAATTATTATTGGAAAAATAGATGAGTTTTTTTTCACACATATATTTTATGGCTAAATTTTATGGACGAGATTTTCTTTGTTGCACAACTTGATAATATGGACTACCCTCTTCAGTTACACTTACCGAGCTGGTAGGGCATATGAAGAAAAAGCAAAAAACAAAAAAACTGTGCACAAATTAAAAAAAAGTTAAGCGTGGTGGCTGAGGCCGATTTTGATTTAGATTTCGATTCTCTTTTCTCTCTCTCTTTCCGTTTTTTTTTTTTGTATTTGTATTTGTATTTTGTACGTTCGTCTGATTGAATTGAAAACATTTTATGCATTTGATTTAATCAAAAGAGAAATTCAATGCGAATGCGAATGCGAATGTGAATGTGAATCCGAATGCAAGCTCTGTGCGAAGACAACAAACAGCAGCAGCAACAACAACAACAACAACAACAAATCAAATGCAAAATGGCATTCATTCATGCAATTTGCATTGTTTGCGGGACAGCAAAAACAACAACAAAAAGCAACGGAACACAACAACATGTGCCTCGAAAGCAGCAACAACAACAACAACAATAGCAACTAAGCCACAGTAGGGGAAGCCCTATCACCCCCACCCAAAAGAAAACACTGTGAAAAATAGATGCCTACCTAACCGGAACTCAAACTTTTAGCGATCAAAAGTCAGAAATCAAAATCGAAGCCAAAACTCAACATTTCTTTAAGAACCAGTTTCAGTAATCGATATTATCAGTTCGGATAATACAATGTAAAATTAATAATTCCGCTTGACAACAAATGATATGCAATTTAACAAACTCAATTAAGTACATTTTTTCCAAAACAACTTTTAAGAAACTTGATTTGTCACTCTTGAAATGATCGATTTAAACAAAAAATAGTAAATATTATTTCCAACATGCGATTTACAAGGAACACACGTTTTTGGCGAGTGTATAGCTCGAGCTACTCCGCTCGAACTTTCTTGCCGTTGCAAGTTTATTCTAGCAGCTGCACCTGCACCTGCACCTGCACCTGCAGCTCGGAATAAATGCTACGCCAAAGCATGCTTGTAGAAGAGTTAAGTTTGATCTGATTTGATTTGATTTGATTTGATTTGCTGGTCACCACAGTCGTAGCAGTTGTTAACCCGTGTGTGCTTGAAACAATGCAGCAACTAACAATGGCAACCAACAAGAAGATCCACATCGACAACAGGATTACAGGTAATTCACACACACACTCACACACACACACACACACACGTACACACGTGCACTTGTGGAAGCCTCTCAGAGTCCTTACTTTGTTTATATTGGCAAGGATTAAAACTTAAATAATTACACATATATCAAATTAATATAATATAAATACGAAAATGAAAAAACCAATTCAATTATATTTTTTTTCTTTAAAATACCCAAGTTTCTCTTAATCATAATTTTATGCATAAAAATAAAATATCTCAATTACGATCGTAAGATATAGCTAATCACAATTCGAATTTGAAAATTTGAAATGGAATCAGAATCAGAAACTTTCTTCTTACGCATAAAAATATATATTCTGTATTTGTGCTGTGGAATTTAATTGATTGGGTTATATTTGTAATACTTAATACTATATATATATATATGTAATAGCAGCAGCTCCGCTTACTTATTTACTTTTTGTTAATAATCTAGAGTACAGTTAATCAGAAATAAAATGCCACTCATTTCAATAGTTCAAAACAAATACCAACAATTTCTTTCGATTTTTATTTTTTGCCTTATCTTTATTGCTGTTCTGTGTGTTTTCGGTTATCAGTTGCTAATCAACTATAACTGCCATAAGTTCCGTCGCACAGTTCGTACAATACGAGGAGGGCAGGACAAGCCCATCTGATATTCCGGCCGCTGAACTCTATGGTGGTGCGGAGTCCGGGGTCCGGGGAGTCCCCACATCCCAGCCCGCCTCGTCCCATCGCTCCGGGTTTTTTGCGTTCACTTTTTTTTCTGCTGGTTTTTTTTTTTTCAAGCTGGCTTTTTATTTTGTAATTTATTTGCCGTTTTGCTTGTAATTTGTTACAGCTTTTTAATCTCGCATTGTTCTAAGCAGCCGTTGACTGACAAACTGACGGACTGAGGAACTAACTGACGGCCTGACGGGCATGCCCACTAGGCGGTGGACACCACTCATGGCGTGAGAGGGTCGTCAGAGGGGGGCGTGAGAGGGTGCGCTGCCACAATGTAATCAACGTCATAATCAGTGGCGGGGGTTGCATCTGCATTGTCCTGCAGTGGACCAAGACCAGAGCAGGAGCAGAAGCAGGAGCTGAGAGTTTAGTCGCAATAGTTTTCGAATACGGATTCTGCAGTCCGCAATCCGTGTCCAGAAAGCCAGAAACTGTTGAGCAAATTCATTTCGCTCCCACATGTGCACATGTGTGTGTGTGTGTGTGTGTGTGTATGTGTGGGTCCCTAGAGATGGACACGAATGAGGAGCATGACATGAGTCACGCAGAAGTTATGATTGACCGAAATTAACTGATTGAAATTCCGAACCGAAATTCAGAATTTTTGGAGCACCAGTTACCAGAACTGATGATATAAATATGAAACAAACAACAAACATTTTTTATTGAACGGATCCGTATCAGTACCGGTCCGTTAGGTACCAGTACGAAACCGATTGCTAAAACTACTTTACCGGAAGCAGTACCGAAATATGTTTCGGTTTAATAATATGAATATGAATTAATATTAATCGTAATACAAAAACCTTTCATTTGTTTTTTTTTTGAGAGAGTTGTTTGTACTGAAACCTACCGCTAATGATCACCTTTATTTGAAGCTAAGCAATCCTATTACAATACCAACTAAGTCTCTCATTTATTTAATTTAGCTTAAGTAAACTGATAACTATTTCTTATTTTATTCATTTAAAATTTAATTTTAAATTGAACTTAATCCGTTTTTTACTTTTTGTATTTGTGTTTTTGACTTTAGTTGACTTTAAACAAAAATTGCATGAATAAAAAACAAATAAGTAAATATATTCTTTATAATGCACTACACTTAATCATACACACACACACGTGTAGGTGTGTAAGTGTGTGTACGTTCTTATATTGCAGCCGAATACTTTAATGGCACTCGTATCATCACCAATTATTCTTTGCTTTGGGTGCTGCCCGGCTTCGCTATGCACAAGTTTTTAATTATTCTAACTGCATACTAACTAAGGCACCCACACGCACTCGCACTCGCACTCGCACTCGCACTTACATCCGTATTCACACTCACACTCGCTTTCGCACTCGCACTCGCACTCTCAGTCATGCTCGAACTCTTAGGCGGCAACACTGGCGCAACAACAACAGCAACAAGAACAACAACAACAATGGGCCAAGGCGGCGCTTTCTCATAATTCATTTGAAAGCGCACAAAAGCGCACATGAAATTGAAATGAAATTGAAATACATATAATAATAATAAAAAGAAATAATAATGAAAATGAACTGTGTGTGTGTGTGTGTGTGTGTGTGTGTGTGAATGGGTGCGAGTGTGTGCAGATGTAAATGCCGAATACAATAAAAATAATAATCAACAATGCCCACACACACACACACACAGACAGACACACACACATACACACACACACACACACACATGAGTTCACATTTCAGTTTTCAGCTCATGGATTTGTGCTTTTTAATTTGCTCTCGACTTATTCTTTTTGAGTTTTGTTTGTGCGAATATACTAACATAATGGAAGAGGGTGTAAAATATGCGGGTGATTTTGTAAAAAGAATAGCCGAAAACAAGCAAAATATAAATATAAAAAAAGTACTCTAATTGAGATCTCTCGTCTAAGGGATATTTCATAGCATAATCAGTCAATATTTTATGCATTCGCATTCATACTTATATAATGTCATTTTATTTTTTATTGAAAATTATATAATGTTTATAGAAGAATAAATATGCATTGCCATTCTAGTGGGTTATAGAGTTGCATATAAAAAATATATATATATGTAAGTCAGAATGTTTGCTGCTTAATCACTAAAGTGATTTTTCCCTTTACGAGGTAATATTCTTGAGTGAGTCCCGACTTGGAAGGGGACATTGACTTAAGGCAAGCACTGATATCACAGTACAGTAAACTATATATACATTTTTTATATGTACATATTTAAATGCAAGCCCAGATACACATGGAATTCACAAACTGCATTAAGCCGGAATTATTATTAATCAGAGGAACCCCTTTGATTAAGTCTGCATTGCATTCGCTCTCCGATGACTCTGCGCTGGGATCTTTTTAAGTATTACATAATATTATCGTATATATGTAGTACAAATGTACAAAAAAGAAATCTAGAAAAATCACCTAAATACAATTGAGAGGCATAATAAATTTCTGTCTGTCCAATGAGCATTTATAAAGTTTCAATCTGAAGAAAATTCCAATTTCAAAAGTGACTTTAGAGCCATATATTATTACATATATACCCCGAAAAGATCAGAGCTTAACGCTAAAGTATTTCTTTGTGAAAAACTGAGATAAGACTATATACTCATACACGGCAAATAAAGAATCCAGCAGTTTTGTGGACTATGCCTGCCACATCGTAAGTTCGTTCGGTTTGCCACTGCCACCAGCTACTCGGTCCCGTTTCAAGTGATTTGCATGCAAGTGCAAAATTTCACATTCGAGTTTGCAATCAACAAGCTTTACTTGCCCATTGACTTTTTGGCATGCGAATCAGTTTTGCGCCAATTTGGAATACATTTTGATCCATGTTATGGCTTTCCAATTCTCGTGTGCTCACCTACTTTCCATCGGGCATATCAACTTAATCATGTCTCTTGAGCGCACGCATAATAATTATTGAGAGCATTATTATTATTGTACATAGCAAGTATATCTGTATAGAAAGCTAAGAGCCACCTATTACTAAACCTTATTCATATAGTATTAGTCGTATTTCAATTATATAAAAAATCGAAATTAAAAAACATATGTATTCACAATTAAAATCTAATTACTTCTTTAAAAAATCTAAGTCAAAAACAAGAAATATTTGCTAATAAAATCGAATTATTATTTTAGGCGAAGACACTTTAAAAAAAAATGCTGTATATAATAATTTCCGAAATTTATCGTATGTCCAAGTTGTGGCTTTTGCTCATTATGTAGATCGCATTAATTTGAAATTCAATCAGTATCGAGGGAAAATAATGCTGTGATTTTAAATAAAGTGCATGTGAAATTCGGACTGCATTTTGAGGGAATTTTTTTTTTAAGAGTTTTGTTTATTGTTGTTGTAGTTGTTATTCAGTTGCCATTCTTTTTATCAGGTCGCCCTCGTTTGTGCTTGTCCCAGATGACAGCGGGAAAGCAGCAGCAGCGACAGCAGCAGCAGCGGCAATAACAGCAACTGCAAAGCCAATGCGATTGCCTCCCCCTCCCCATCCCCCTCCTCCTCTCTAACCAACTACTATTTCCCCTTTCCCAAACACATCGCAATGCAAAGCATAACAGTAACAACAATAACAGCAACAGCAACAGCAACAGTAACATATTTCGCTCTTTGACTCTGTCAACTTGACGAGCGCAACCCGACGCAACGCAACGCAACGCTTCAACGCCGACGCGACGCCAGCGCGCGCTGCTACAAAAAATAAGCTCAACCGATAAGCTAGTCTTTTTTCAGCATTTAATTTAGTTTCAGTTCGGTTTTTGTGCTGCGCCCATTTGCATGCGCCGTGGTCATTGGCGCTGCATGCGAAATTCGCAGTCAGGTTTAGTGTTCTTTTGCCGTAGCTTGCTTACACTTAGCGGTTATCTATTGTAGTGCATCATAGTACATAGAACGGAACAAGCGGACCAAACGGTTACGAAATGCTCTTCAATCGTTTCAAGCATTGTAATCTCACGCTCTTGCTCTGTGCAGCGCTCGCAGCCTCTATCGCAGTCGCAGTCGCTGATGATAGCAGCGAGAGTGCCGGCAACGGCAGAAGGTTTGTGCAAATGCTAAACCAATTTAATCGAAACATAAATACTCCACAGGATTGTTTTTTTTTTGATTTTTTTTTTTTTGTGTTATTGTTTTTTTTATATATTTTCGATTATAATAGAACTAGAAATTGTTTAACAGCAGGGTATATCGCAGTCGAGCTCAATCAATTACTGCAGTCGTAACCGTTGTAAATCTGTCAATTAAGTGATGCAGCGATGAGTTTGCCTTCTGCACTAGAGTAACAGCCAGTGCGCTGTTAAATACGAGTATAACAGCCATTGAGCTGTTAAATAATTGCATTTCTGTAAACGAAATTCGAAAAACAAGCAGACGAAGAGAGATGAGTATTTTTATGGCCTGAACTCATTGAAACTGGGTAAAAAAGGGTATAATAGCTTTGCGCTTGAGTATGTAACAGGCAGAGGGTAGCATCTCCGACCCCATCAGGTATATACATATATTCTTGATCAGAATCAACATATAGCAGGATATAGCAGACGATGATGATTTTAGTGCTGATTCGAATTTCGTAATTTACTTGTAGCAAATGGGTCTGCGACTCGACCGATCTTTGCCTGCCCGAGAAGGAAGTGCTATCCGCCGGTGTGGTGGAAAACAATCAGCAGCGCTTTGAGAGTCAACGGGATTGTCGGCTATCCTGTGGCAAATATGGCTCGATCTGGCCAATGCCCACGGTTGAGTGCACTCTGTCCAACGAGCGGGTGCACTTTGATCCGTGGAAGGTGCGGTTCAATGTGGTCGCCCCCAATGCGGTAACAACCCAGTTTCTACGCGAAACGAATCGATTGTTTGTGAGCAATCTGTTCAAGGAATGCCTGCGCAATTGCACGCTGGGCAGCAGCAAGGAGGTGCTGGTCAAGGCGACAGTCAACGACAGCAGCCTGCTGCTCGACTGGACCACAGACGAGAACTACATGATGGTCGTGCGCACCACGGACGCCGTCACCTTCGTCGACATCAAGGCGTCGACGGTCTACGGTGCACGGCACGCCTTCGAAACGCTCACCAATCTGGTCACAGGCAGTCTGTCCAATGGACTGCTGCTGGTGAGTGCCGCACGGGTGCATGATCGACCCGCCTATCCGCATCGCGGCCTGCTCCTGGACACCGCTCGCAATTTCATGCCGCTACGGTATATACGGAACACCCTGGATGCGATGGCGGCGTCCAAGTTGAACGTACTCCACTGGCATGTGGTGGACACGCACAGTTTTCCGCTAGAGATAACGCGTGTGCCCGAAATGCAACAATATGGTGCGTATTCCACGGGTCAGACGTACTCGCACATGGATGCAGTGAATCTGGTGAAATATGCACGGCTGCGTGGCATACGCATCCTCCTCGAAATCGATGGACCCTCGCATGCGGGCAACGGCTGGCAGTGGGGACCCTCCGCCGGCATGGGCAACATGTCCGTCTGTTTGAATCGGACGCCGTGGCGCAACTATTGCGTCCAGCCGCCATGTGGCCAACTGAATCCGCTGAACGAGCACATGTATGCGGTGCTCAAGGAGATACTCGAGGATGTTGCCGAGCTGGGCGCACCCGAGGAGACCATCCACATGGGCGGCGATGAGGTGTACGTGCCCTGCTGGAACCACACCGACGAGATCACCACCGAAATGAAGAAGCGCGGCTATGATTTGAGTGAGGCGAGCTTTCTGCGCCTTTGGTCGCAATTTCATCAGCGCAATCTTCAGGCATGGGATGAGATCAATCGGCGCATGTTTCCAAGTGTCAGTGCGGCGAAGCCGGTGATCTTGTGGTCCAGCCGCCTCACCGACCCGGACCACATCGAACAGCTGCTGCCCAAGGAGCGTTTCATCGTCCAGACGTGGGTCAGTGCACAGGATCCGCTCAATCGGAATTTGCTGCAACGCGGCTATCGCCTGCTCATCTCCACCAAGGATGCCTGGTATTTGGATCACGGTTTCTGGGGCAGCACCAGCTACTACAACTGGCGCAAGGTGTACGACAATGCGCTACCAGTTGCCCCACGCGCTGCCAGCAACCAGTTGCCTCAGGTGGATCAGGCGGCTCAGGTGCTCGGCGGCGAGGTGTGCATGTGGAGCGAGTATGTGGATCAGAACTCCCTAGGTAAGTAACTCCTCACACACAACAGATCACACACACAATCTCTCTCTCTCTCTCTCTCTCTCTCTCCCTCTCTCTCTTGTCCCTCTCTTGTAGAGGCGCGCATCTGGCCGAGAGCGGGTGCTGCCGCCGAGCGTCTGTGGTCGAATCCGAGATCATCCGCTTCCTTGGCTCAACGTCGATTCTATCGGTATCGGGAACGGCTTATCGCACGTGGCATCCATCCGGATGCTGTGGTGCCTCACTGGTGTGTGCTGCACGAAGGACAATGTCTCTGAATCAATCGACTCGCTCTAATTTTACCCTGTACCATAATTAACTCACACATATGTACGTATATATGTATATGCAGACTTCGAGTGCTCGATTAGAAGTCAGAAATGTATTTTTAAGTAAAACTTTTACATAGAACAAGCTCAAATTTTGCTTTGATCAAGTTGCTTTCAATATACTTACATATATCTGACCAAAACAATTTTAAGGTGAATAAACTCTACTCTATATGCTTGAACTGTGCTATTTGCATAAGCACAGTATTCTAAATTTGCGACATAGACAAATGTAAATTGCTTTGACTCCAATCATTCTATAAAAAAATACAAAATTAGATTGTTTGCTTGATCTAGAAAATAGCGAGCTTAATGGTTTTAATTAATTGTTCAACTTAAATTGTTTGAATTTAACGCCCAAGGGTCGTCTGTCATCGGTCAATTGCTACGAAACTTATATCAACTTATATATCCACAAGAAATAGAGGGCGCTAACTAACTACGCTGATTGGTTGAAATCATGGATGGAAACATACTGCGACACATAGAGACATCACAATCGTTGACGCGGCCAACATAAACTGTTGCACGTATTTTTATATTGACTGAAGCAACAAATGAAAAATAAAGTTTACTGCGCCGAAGACATTAATAAACGTAAAGTTGACTACAGCACTTCGTGTAGGAACGGATCTCTTTCTTTGCAGCTTAGCACAGTAGGCACTCGCAGCAATGACACAGATTAGGTTGCGGCATTGGCTAAGTTGCCCTCAAGCAAGAAAAAGGAGCACACAAGCGACAAAAAAATAGGTTCTAGCTAAACCCATATTCTTGTCGATTTTTAAAGGACATGATGCACGTTAGTCACAAAGAGGATTATGACAGTTAATGAGAGAATAAATCCATTTGCTTATTCACAGCAGTTTTCATTCGAAAATGTGGCAGCGTTGTTTGCCTTAGACAGCTGTTCGCAAAAAATCTGGCATCACTTTGTATACAAAGCGAACAAAAGAAAAAGCAAAACAAAAAACCGGCGCTGTTGAAGTTCAGAGCAAAATGCGTCTTGTGATATGTGCAGTGTATTTGATAAGCTGCTTGTACTTTGGCCTTGCCAAAGCGGAAAGTGGCAACAGCAGCAATGGGAATGTCCTGCCCGTGGTACTGTGGCACGGCATGGGCGACACTTGTTGTTTCCCCTTCAGTCTGGGCTCCATCAAGAAACTGATCGAGGAGCAAACAAATGGCAGCTATGTGCGTTCCCTCAAAATCGGTGCTAACATTGCGCTGGACTATGAAAGCGGCTTTTTCATACATCCCAACAAGCAGGTGGACTACGTCTGCAAACAGCTGGCCCAAGATGAGCAACTCGCCAATGGCTACAATGCCATTGGCTTCTCGCAGGGCGCTCAATTCCTGTAAGTAGACAATAGACAAGGACAATTTGCATTCATTGATTCACTCAAGAGCTGCCTTTCTTTCTTCTCCGCTGCAGTCGAGCGGTGGCCCAACGCTGCCCCGAGCCGCGAATGCGAACGCTGATCAGTTTGGGCGGACAGCATCAGGGTGTCTTTGGCCTGCCCAAGTGCCCAACGCTGAGCGTCAGCAGCTGCGAGCACATCACCAGACTGCTCAACTATGCCGCCTACGAGAAGTAAGTAATATCAACCATATATATATACAGCTGCGGTCAAAATAATAGAAGTGCCCGCAAATGGAAAATGGTAAAATATAGTTTAAAAATTATGAAAATTTGATTTAAATACAAATACATCAATACTGAAGATAAGTAAACATTAAAAAAAGTTGTCATGATTATTTGTATATTTATTTTTATTTAATTATTATTTATATTTATGATTATAATAGTAGTAGAATAATAGTGAAGTTTTCTCAGCTTTCCCTGTGGCTAAATAATATTTATAAAACCTAGATATGATGGATGGGTATATTTGGCTACGTTTAGTATTTGGAAAATAAAACATTTTTTGTTTTGCCGAATTGCCGAAGTATTCGCAATTTTGAAGAGTTCTCGATTTGATCACCACATTTTTATGCAATGCTTTCAGCAGCAGCAGTACTATTATTTTGACCGCAACTGTATAAATATATATATATAAATATATAAGCTTGGAATATGTGTGCAGATGGGTACAAAATGATCTGGTCCAGGCCACATATTGGCACGATCCTCTCGATGAGAGCAGCTATCGGCTGAAGAGCACTTTTCTGGCGGACATCAACAATGAGCTGTATGTCAACGAAAGATATGCGGAGAATCTCAACAAGCTGACAAGGTGAGAGGCGTGTCAATTATTGACATTTCATTTGATGTGAATGTTAATGCTAATGCTAATGCGAGTTCTTGGCAGATTTGTAATGGTCAAGTTTCTCAACGACACCATTGTGCAGCCGAAGGAGTCGCAGTGGTTTGAGTTCTATGCACCTGGCCAGGACAAAACCATATTGCCGCTCAACCAGAGCAAAGTCTTCATGAATGTAAGTTCCGATGCGATTCGATATATATGTTGAAATTGCATTCGATTTAATATGAATGCCTGCCTGCTTGCAGCTTGGACTGGAGCTAATGAATAAACGTGGAAAACTGCAGTTTCTCAGCATCGAAGGCGATCATCTGGCCATATCCAAGGAGTGGTTTGTGAAGCATCTGGTGCCACTGCTGCTGGAATCAGAGTAAGAGATGATGGGCCAACAAAGAAAAGCTATAGTAGCGCATATACGCATGTGCTGATTAACGCACGATATGACATACATATATGTACATATATATGGTGTATATACATGTTATATGTATGTATATATATATATATATATTATTGATAGTTTCGAAATTCAGGTTTGCATACAAAAAATTAGGTTTGCTTAATTTAAAAGTTTATACATATTCAGTAGAAGTGTGTGTTTAAGGTTGTATGTAATAATAATTAATAAATATTTCCGAGAAATATTCAATGCAAGGCAGTCGCTTGTTCCGACTATGATTCGCGCATTGTAATCACATTAATTACATACGCTGATATTTAGATGTAAGTATATGTGTGTGCTTAGCTATGTACATGAGGCAGTTAACAAAAGCTTATTGACAACCATCGAATTGTAGAATTTACATTTGACATACATCATAGATAGATTTACAAGTAATAGGCAAAAAGCAAAACATTAAAAATACAGAAAGAGAAGGAAAAAAAAAAACAAAACAAGTAAATAAGATAACCAAAAGCCGCACAGAATCACCATGGAGCCAGCCGGACTTTGGTGAGGATATTTCGGAGTTGAACTTCTAGTTTTTGGTAGATGGATGCACCATATACATCATGGCAAATTAATGACAGCGCGACAAGACAGGACAAGCACATCATAATTTGGACTTTGTGTTTGTGTTACGCGCAAAGAAGATCTCTGGATCCTTGTGCGGACGCTGAATCTCACGATAATTGCTGACTATCTTCTTGGACTGATCTTTGGGGCACGACTGCAAGTTGCGGAACACGCCGACCTACACAAAACAATGCACAATTTATTTTATTTGATCAGATTAGGTAGCGATATAGATATGTGTAGTTTACCTGGCCACGCGACACATAGATGGGCGTCCGGTAAATTATCCATGTGACACTCTCAAAGTACGGCGCCGTTGTCAGCGATCCCTTGTATGTATAATAGTGTTTGCTTAGCTCCTGCAGACCGATCCAGGACAGGCAGTCTATCAAATTTCGAATGGATAAATTCACATACATATCTATTTATTGGTTAGTTTTTTTGAGTGCATACCCGAGTCGAGGGATGCGCTTGTGTGTATCTTTTGGACAATGCGTATGCCCTCGGTGATCTTCTTGAATTCGGGGCAATCCTTATCGCCACAGGCCTGTATGAAGAATGCGACAACAGCGAGTCCGTCCGGTTTGTTTTTTGCCTCGGCAAAATCCTTATACTTGGCATTATAGTGAACGGCATGCGCCTCCATCGAGTACTTCATGCCCTCCAGCGTGTGCTCGCAGCCAGACTCATCTGTGTCAGACCAATGGAAGTGCAGCTGCTCGAACATGTACATATCCGTGTCGAGGGCGCCACCAATGATATACGGCTGTTGTTTGCGCTTACTGAATGTGACCATGGCTGAGGTGCCAGTGTTTTGGACGCGTGCGACGCCCACCGGCTCCCAATGGCCATGATATTCGAGCGGATCAACATCGTCGATATGCTCGATGGCACGATTGCTAATCTCAATTGGTGACTGTACGGGCATGCTATGCTATCCACTATCCGCTATCCTCTGTCGTCTCTGCTCTGCTCCTGCTGCTGCTGCTCCTGCTGCTGATGATGATCGGCTGCTCGTTGCTACCTAATCTATGTAATCTATGTGATGTGTGCTGCGTTCAAGTATTTCTTCTTCCTCAGCTTGTAGACACGCCCGCGATCGACAGCGCTGGCGTCGTCCAAGTGCTCGGGTGACAAAGGTGGCGCTTGCGGCGGCGACGTCGTGATGGCGACTGTTCTCCTCGACTCCGGCGTGTAAGTGTAAGTATAAGGATGCGACGGCTCTGCCCCCAAGCCGTCCGTTTATCACTTCAGTTAGCTCCGACTCTGACCTTTTTTACTGGCTGAAAGAAACGCAAAGCGAATAAAATTGATTAGTATGGCATAGAATATGCTTTGCCCAGCAAATGACCGTTGTGTATTAATTGAAGAAACTCTTGACGAGCAATAAAATCAATTGAATTGAATGCGGTTGGTTGGTGACCAGTGTGGTTGCGTGACCAATGCAACAGTCTGCCATCCACTGGCCACCAGGTACCAAGCACCAAGCAACTCCTCTATTTGCAATGGAAATTGATACACCTCCAATGCACCACCAGCTAACCCTTCCTAACCCCCTAACCCAACCATTGAGTAATGTTTGATTAGCCATTTGAGAAATTGAAATGCGTCCAAGGTGTTTCTGAGTGTGAAAATAAGTGTGAGTCGTGGAAATGACTTCTACTTCTACTTCTCGTGCCACGACTGGTTTTTTTTTTAAATATTCAGGAGCCTTATTTGCTTATTTGCACCTCCATTGTTTGAGTCGGTATCGATTTGTTATTCTCTTGCATATTGTATAAGCTACAAATTGATAGGTCACAATTTAGTTATTAGCCATAAATGTTAATGGTTAAAGTATTAAGAATTCTACAAGCGAGAGTCCTTGTCAAGAATATATGTATATATATATATATATATTTTCAACACCAACAACAGATTCTTCAATTTGACACACAGTAAACGTATAGCGATTAACAACAATAAATGAATACATTATTTGACGAACTTTAATCAGGACTAAGATCCGATATGGCATTCATATAACAAGCGTCGAATTCTATGCAATTTACATCATCAATAAATAACAATTGAGCTATGTGCGGCTGATTTACTATTCTGGTTTTCCATAAGCGCAATTACGCGAACAATTAACGAGTCGAGGCGAGTCAATTAACAAGTGTTTTTGGCAACAACATAAGAGTTTGGCCATAAACCGTTCTTTTTATATGGATAGCACACAAGTGGTTGCGGAACTTTACCATTGTATATGGTATGTACTTATTTATATGCGATGTGAAGTTGCGATTAGCTAGCGACTAGCATTTATTAAGCCAAATACGATTTTAATTGACATTTATATAATACCCTAAATTCACGTGACAGCTGCAATCAATGCCAGTCGCCGGTCGCCGATCGCCGGTCGCCGGTCGCCAGTCGCCCACTTGGAACCATTTCAAACTTATCGCCAATGGCAGACAGGCCAGAATTCTCCACGGCGCTGAACTTATTGCCATTATACTTGGTATATAGTATATAGCTTGTGCTCATATCAATGGCAATTTACTGATAACAAAAGGCAGGTCAAAATTCGGCGACAATGTCGGCCGTCTGTTGCGTCCACCCAAATCAATCAACTGGAATACAATTGTAAATATAACGGCTATACATAATCGACATCATCATCATCAACATCATCATCATCATCAATTGGTGCGCTAAATTTTCCGTTTGTCGTGGGCATGTCAAGCGTTCTGATCTTTGGCCCCGTCCTGTTTGCTGGCCAATCGTATCTTTTGTGAGTTGTACACGTCGAACATACTTGTTGCTGATATCTTATCATCATATGAAGCAAATGCATCAAGATTATACACTATATATATACATATACACATATATCTGCCGTTAAATGCGTCATTTGCAGTAACTAACCTTGTACAGTCAGTAGTATTGGTAGTTGACAACTTTGAAACAGTTTGATAAGTGCAACTTCTTCTAGACGATTAAATACTGTTCGTTTACTCCTTGCTTTGCTTATTGGTATTAGTATTATAGCACTAAGCATACAATGTATTGTCTGCTTAGGGATTATAGGCAGTGTTATCAGTGTTATCTTGCCAACTGTTTTACTCTGTGGCATTCCTCAGTTTCCTGGTGATTTTCATCATGATTTCCGCATCTAAAACTGAACAAATTAAATTAAGTATATCTTATATCTCGCATAGGATATTTCAATTACTTACCTCACAAGATATCGGGTCTGGTTCAAGGCTACTTCTTATCTGTTTGAACTTACACAGTTAATGGCTCAATGGGCAAAGTGCATGAATATATTTAATATCTGGTTTTTCCCAGCCTTTTTTGTTGTGTATCAATATTCTTCATTATCATTATCAGGCAAAAATCAGGAAAAAAAAAAACTTACAGCTGAATAAACATTGAGATAAACGGAAATCACGTTTTCTACCAGCATTAAATATAGAAAAATATATATAAATATGCCGATTTGATTGCCGAGTGAAGCGATGTGGAAAATTAACAGAACGAATTCAAGTGGCGTTCCAGATATATATATATATATATAACTGATATATATATATCTATGTATCAGTTTAGGTCATGTGACGGCAGCTAGTAGATTGATGGATGTACCGGGCAGCTCAAGAGTAAAAGGTTGTTGTGAATTGATAAGAATCTGCTTATCACAATCATCATCACCTGCTGTCGACATACACATCACATACATCACACACATCACACACACACACACACACTAACATACAACACTTGACCGAGTAATTACTTAAGTACTACAACCCATATATAAATCTTATCGCTTTTGATCCATATTGGAAACAGAGTCCATGCAATGGGGCGCACAGCGGAATAGTTAAGTAATGACAAATGTGCGCCAATCGAATTTTGTCCAAGAATACAGAACCTTGCAGAAACCGGGAAGTAAATAGTACATAGTCGACAGTAAATAGTACATAGCACATAGCATAGAATGCTAATTTGCCAGCTACGCAACGAATGACCTCATGCATTATTTATCCAGGTTTTAGGGGCAAGCATACGTTTCAAGTGTACCTGTGTGTGTGCGTGCGTGGAAGCAACAGGAGCCTGCCGCCATCGACCAAATAACAAGAGTCCAGGTTAGAGTCAAGGCTATCTCTATCTCTCTCTCTCTCTCTCTCTCTTTCTAGCTTTCTCCCTCTTTCTCTGTCTCTTTACTAGTTCAGTGTCACACTCAATAGGTGGCGCCACAGCGTACGCTTTTAATATTTGTTGGCAGTGGTGAAAAGGTCCTTTGAAACGTAATTATATTATTTTTATTATTATTATTATTCTTCGAACGAGAGCTACAATTCTAAATTTAATGATGTATATGATTGAGACAAATATCAAATAAAAATTGCACATAATTAAAACGTTTTACTTTAAGAAAGACTTGTCTCTGGACAATGGTAAAGGCAACTGATAAGAAATACTCAACAATTATCATACGTTTTGCACCGAGGGGTGTTGAAAATAATGTTGACGTTGGACAGCTGTTATTGTTGTTGCTGCTGCTCCCCAAAGCAAATCAATAAACGCGCGGCAAGTGCATTGTCAGCCTTACACTACACAGCTGACCTTGACAATGCCCGAGGGGGATGGTGAAGGTGGTGCGGCGGGAATGAAATTATAGCCATATTATATTTTACAAAACGCACATAAAATTGTCAAATTTGCAGCGCAATTAAATTGCTTGCACAGTCACTGTCACTGTCACTGTTACAGTCACTGCCGGCGTTGTGTTTTTGCTGTTATTTTGTTAGTCAGACAAACATTTTTAATAACTGTGAGGCCCTGGCTGACTTGGAATAACACTTCACTTCACACATGTATATACATATATATGGTTGTAGATGTATATATATACATATATATATATATATATTGGTGTCTGTATATGTATTGTATGTGTACATATGCACTTATATATATATATATATATATATATATATATATATATTGCGATTGTACACACAGTTGTCTGTTCTAATTGTTCGTATTTACCTGTTGATTTTGGTTTTGCTTTTGGTTTTGGTTCTGCACGTAGCTGTCACCGCATAAAATGTATATAATGTATGCAAATGCAAAAAAAAAAGAAGAAAAAATTGTTGACACACGCGCCAGCAATTTTCTTTTTTTTTTTGGAGTGGGGGATTATTGTTTATATATGTTTATGTGTATATTATTTAATCCCAACAACAAATACCACATTGCAAGCAAATACGATCGCGTAACGAGTTAAAAAAAATTATTCACTGAACGAGGACAAGGGACAACGCAGTGTTGACAAAAACTCAGAGCAATACAAATTAAATGTTAATTAACAGTTGCGATAACATTGCTCAGTTCTCTGTTAGCAAATAAATTAAATTCGGTTTGTTAACAGTGTTTCGGCCCATTGAGTTACGATTACACAATCGCAGTGTCGCTTAGCTATCGATATATTGCTTATATTAGTCATTTAAGAAAAACAGGAAAATATATGGCGAGGACTAGGGAAATTTACAAAGTCGCTGATCTTAAGCCGATGTGAATTTGCGCTACGTAGATCTGCTGGTAGGGTAAAAAAAACCCTTAAGTAATCGAAGCAACAAAATCTACAAGTGATCACCGTAAAGAAGAGGAACTCAAACAGAGTAATAGTGTTTTTTTTAAGTTGATTTTGGTTTACTAAGCGCCAATTAAATTTAAATTGAAATGCATTCTGTAAATGATTAGTGCTGTGAAACGAGGAATTTGGGCATATGTTAATTTTTTTTTTAAATGACCAAATCAGGGACAGTCCCCGATATAGACTTTTAGGATATCCATGTCTAAAATAATATGAATTTGTTGTTATCATTGGGCAATGGCTAGCGCCCAAATGCTGGGAATTTATTAAGGTAATTGATCCGAAAATTGTTCTAGTTACTCATAACGTTACTCATACAACTGATAGAGTTTCAACGTTTTACAACTCTGGCGTAGGTAGACTAATCGATTAAATGCAAAACGCACATCATAATCAGATTTCGTGTTTTCTGGCTTTACTGAATTCCAAGTCTTGCTAAAAACATAGACAGACGATCGCTCCAAAACGCTGGAGCAAATACGTATCAAAATTCAAAATAAAACTACCTGATTCGCGCCGACTACGCTGCTCATCTTCAAACACCTATCGAGTTTCGAGCAATTAATATGTAATTGTGGTAAATGTGTGTCATAAAGAAAATAAGATGATGCTTTTTGTAGAGCGTTTATATTCAATATTTCAAATTTAGATGTTGCACACTTAAATGTGTGTGGTTCTTGTCTGTGTGTGTGTGTGTACATTGTATAGTTATCCAATGATAAATGCATTTTTACAGTTATTTATGCACACACACACACACACACAGCAAGAGAGAGAGAGAGAGAGATGTATGCTATCCTTATGCAGAGTTTTTCTGCTCAACACGCAAGCTGTGTTCGTGCATAATATGTATATAATAATAATATATATAAACGATTTTGCAGATCAACATGCCGAACATTAAACTGCAATCGTCGGATGAAGAGATATTCGATACGGACATACAAATCGCCAAATGTTCCGGCACAATTCGCACTATGCTAGAGGATTGTGGTATGGAGGACGATGAGAATGCCATTGTGCCCTTGCCGAATGTGAATTCGACAATTTTGCGAAAGGTTCTGACTTGGGCCAATTATCACAAAGATGATCCGCAGCCAACCGAGGATGACGAGAGCAAAGAGAAACGCACTGATGACATCACATCGTGGGATGCCGATTTTCTCAAAGTAGATCAGGGCACATTGTTTGAACTAATTTTGGCAGCCAACTATTTGGATATTAAGGGCTTGTTGGAGCTCACCTGCAAGACTGTCGCCAATATGATCAAAGGCAAGACACCGGAGGACATTCGAAAGACGTTCAACATCAAAAAGGACTTCACTCCCGCCGAGGAGGAGCAGGTGCGCAAGGAGAACGAGTGGTGTGAGGAGAAATAACCGATTCACGCCACTGATCCCCTAATGGGAATCAAATCAAAATACAGCTCTTTGATGAAAATTGAGAAAGGATCACAACAAACATTCACAGATTTCGTGAATGGCGTAAAAAACAAAATAAACATTTAACATTTATCTAGCTTATAAATAAACAAGAAAGTTAACAGATATATACACACATAAAATATTTGTACGCTAAAATCAAAATTAAATACATGTACTCAACCGAAAACAAAAAAAAAACCAAGGAATTTCAAAACTAATTAATCCAAATGTGCTTCAGCAGGGAATCATCATTGTCATTATCCAGTTTTAAAGTCAGCCGCATCCTGTCCAGCAAACAATTCACCCACATCGATGGATGCATTAGCAGGCATTGCCTCTATTTATTAAAGTTTATTTTGTCAGTTCTTAGAGAGAGAGAGCATTTCAATCGATTTCAGTAAACTACTAGGAATTGTCTCTCCGTAATCACATTGTATATTTTCTGGCAATCTACTACGGGGATAAACTGCAGCAGCAGGAATTAGCAAAGCACACCAAAGTGTCATGAAAAGGAATTCCAAATGTGCTCCATTGTGGCAGAATTTGCCAGCTGTGGATTGATTTTGCTGTTTTGGCTTTGGCAGTTTAAAGACGAATGACAAATTGTTTTGATGCTCACAAAATGATTTCCAGTGTTAAGATGCTCTAAGAGCATAAATATTGCCAGGACCTTGGCTCTCATTTTTTCAATGGAATTCAAAAATGGAAAATTTAGTGCAATTCACTATCTCTCTCGCACATTCGCTTAAGCTGCAGCTATCCCTTTCTGTTTGAGGGTTCAGTAAGTTAGATTTGTTGTTTACATATTTAGTTGGTTTTTAATTTTATTTAATTGTTTTAAACACTACAATTAATTTGTTAAAAGGCCATAAAACAAAATTTTTGTTTTTAATGTGTATGTATATGTATGATTGTTGTGTATGTGTGATTGTGTGTGTATGTGTGTGCATGAGTGGGTATGTTACGAGAGAGTTGTGCATGTATTGTTTGCTAATTTTGTAGTTATTCTTTTGCTTGTTTCTGTCTGATTCGGTTTACAATATGCGTAATAAATTTGTGAATCTTACAATTAGAATGGCAAACAATAATATTTTCAATAAGTTTTTTGTTTTTCTTGTTGCATAAGGATGCGATCATGTTTAAAGCATTAATGTTGCGAAATTAAAATATCTGCATATTTCTGTATTGCATATTTAAGTATATATGTTTGTATGTGTGTGTGTGTGTGTGTGTGTGTGTGTGTGTGTGTGTGTGTGTGTGTGTGTGCTGTGTGTGTGTAAGTTGTGTTAGTTGTCTCTTCTTTTTTTGTGTCGCTTTTTTGTTTTTCTTAATTGTTTGTTTGCATTTTTTTTTTTTTTGGTTGTTTTTGAAACGATTTTCAATAAATTATTAATAAACAATTGAAAGGTGTTTGAAATAAAGATGTGCCGCTACTTTTGCCGTAGTTCTTTTGTTTTGTGTTCTTTCTTTTGTTTCTTGTTTGCTGTTGTTGCTGCTTCTGTTGGTTTCTGTTTTACTACTGCTTTTGCTATTATTCATTCATTTAAGAAGGACGTCAATTCAATGAGGGCAAATATTCATGCCAGTTGACCTCAATGTTGGGCCACTTGGTCTGCAGGCAAGTGACCATCGGATTTGAAGTGCATATTGACTTGAGATCACCTTCCAGCAGTATGGCCGAGCCACAATAGTAACGCACCTGTAAACAGTAAACAGCAACATTTAACAAAATATGAGTCATTTTATGGTGATCAAATCGAGACCTCTTCATAATCTTTAATATAGGGAAAAATACTATTATTTTCGAAATACTCGAATACTTTTAGAAATATTATTTAGCCGAGGTGAAAGCTGATAAAACTTCACTATTATTCCACTACCATTATAATGATAAACTGCAAATAACTAAATAATAATGTAATAAAAATAAATATACAAATTAATAAATTTAAATCAAATGTTCATAATTTTAAACTGATTTAAGTTTTTGTTTATAGCATTTTCCAAAATATATGTGTGTACTATTATTATTATTATTATTATATATTATACACACATATGATACTACTATTATTTTGAACGCAGCTGTATATGGGCAAGAAATTGTTTATTTCAATGCGAACAGGTGTTTATAGTGTAACCTGATTTTCGGCTAGTTCCTATGGCAGCCTTAATATAAACGTTCGATCAGAACCACACCGATGTGGTATCTAATCTGGATGAAATTTCTTGAGTACAAACATTAACATTCCAATCAAAAAATAAAGTTTACTGGTCTACGGCTTGAATATCATATTTCGCGTACATCTAAAAAGATCTAGCTCCAAGAGTAGAAAGATTGCAGCTGATTCATGGGATATTTATAGATCTGTTTACTCGATGGGATAAATGGGAGTGAATGATGCCCACCTTGTTGCTATCATTGGAACCGGGTATGCCATTGTAATGCAGCAGGTCGAATGTGTCCGGCGTTGAGCGGCGCTCCAAGGGAAAGAACTCATCCATGAAGCCGTTAAGGAGTATAATACCGAGATTCTCTGGATCCAAGCGCTTCTGCATGAGATTGACACTGTGCACAGTTAAGGAGGAGATGGGTAGGAGGGGGTTGAGGTAGGAGGTGCAATTAGACATTGGTTAAAGAGCAGAGTTCAAGACAAACTTACTATCCCGGCTCGCTGACCAGATTCAACGCGGCTAGCACATCCCGTAGCAAAGTGCTCGATATGAAATTGTTACCCTCCGGATCATATGACTTGAAGATCCGACGTCCCGTCTCCGATGGTGTCTCTGGCGAGACGAGCCTCTTTTCGTTGCTAAACAAAACTGCGCAAAAAACAAACAAAATTGTTTATGTAAACATTGTAATTAGATGACTGCAATTGTTTACCAGTTAAATGCGTATCGGAGCCCATGACCCAAACTGGATAGCGTGGATTCTTGAAGAAGGAGCCGACTGTACAGTAACGCATCTGTTCCATCAGTGTAATGAATCCGATGTCGCTCTGTTCGCAGATGCCGCGCAGCTTTAATCCGCCCACATCCTGCTCATTGTCCCAGACATGCGCCACGGCGCGTCCCGTTAGCATCAAATTGATTAGCGACTGTGCCCCATAGCCATATGTGCTGTGTATTAGCGGCTCCGATAGATCCGATATATCCGCTGTGACCAGTTCGGTGCCCTTGGTAAGGAATACCGAATACATAAACAACAGCACACCATACGTATTCGACAGCTGACTATAGTTATCCAGATAGTGGCGTGCCACATCCGCAACATGCTCGAAGTGCAGTGTGTGCAGGCGCTCATGAAATTGTTCCGGTGTCAGATCCAAATTCAAGCGATTTCCTATATCCAATGCATGTTTACTGCTGCCAGCAGCAGCAGCAGTCGGATCAGCAGTCGGAGAAACAATCGAAGTAGCAGCAGCAGTCGATGCAGCATCCGCATCAATTCCTGTACCAGTTGACTCCTCCGCCTCGGTGGCCGCCTCAATGGCATCGGCGACGGTGGGAGGCGTCAGGCGACGCTCTTTGGTTGATCGCCGTTGCAGTGTGACAATCTTAAAGCGCGGCGCACGGCAATTCTTCAAGATGTTGCACAGCGCCTCGATGAGCAGTTTCTGGCATTTCTCACTGGTCAGCTGTTGCAATTTTAAAGCGAATCATTTGAAATAATTGTATTATGGAATTGGATTTTGTTGGATTACCTTTGTTAGTTGAATACCTGGCATATCCACAATAATTATCTTAAGCAAGTACGCCTGCACGGGCGCTATCACAGCACAAGGACCGCCCTGTTTTTGCACCAATGCCGAGGGCTCCACATCACTAAACTCAAAGCCTGCAATATATACATACACACACACATACACACACGCGCACATGAGTGAAAAGCGCGCGCTGTTTGAGGGGGGGCGGGAGGGAGTGCAAAACTGGGTGTGGGTGGGAGAGGAGTTGGTGGGTGGCTAGTTGCATAGACTTACCTTGAGACCAACGCTTGAATACATCTTCGCGCACACTGGCGCCCCACAGCAACTGTTTAATTTCGCGCAGTTCACGCATATCATGCTCATTGCAACGCACCAATTGTTGTTGTTGCTGTTCTTGCTGCTGTTGTTGAGGATGCCCAGCTGTCGCTGATCCACTGGCGGTGGCCATGGCTAGTTGCTCTTGTTGCTGTTCGGCTGTTGTCTGCCTTTGCGGTTCCAAGGCTTTTGACGCCAACTATTCGAATCACAAAATAATGTATTCGCCTTTATCGAAATCGAAATACAATAAACGCAAAGCCAACTATTTAGGTTGGCATCTTATTTGGCTGTGCAAATGCAACAGTGTAGGGAGATGTACAAAATATGGGTGCATCAGTGTCTATCGATAATTTGCAGCACTAGCGATGACACTCAGTCAGTGTCATTTCATCGATGACGCTCACTAAATCATTTTGCTGCACCTTTAAATCGCTAAATATTTAGTAGATAAGTAGGCAACTGATCACATAACATCAAATATTATCATTAATTTGACAAATTACTGACACATAAATATCGTGTTAAAATCTCGATTTATCGATAGGTCGACAACAAATTATCTGCATACAAATAGTTTTTGTTTTTGGCGCACAACAGAAATATCGTATTAAAAATCGATATATCGATAGACTGACAACAAACTATCTGCGTGCAAATAGTTCAGTTTTTGTTTTTGGCGCTATGGCGCCGGCCAAAAAGATATTACCCAAAAGCGCCAATACTGAGCGTGGCACCCCCGCATCTGTGGCAAGTGGCAAGTGTCCTTCGGCTGCTGGACGCGTCTACCACTGTCGCAGCTGCCTGGTGAGCTTTCCACGATTCGTGGCGTGCAAGGCGCACGAGCAGCTGTGCGTGGCACGAATTGCCCGGCTGTTCATGTGCAACTACTGCCTCACCATGTACGGCGATGAGCAGCTGCGCCAGCGGCACATGCAACGCAAACACGCCGACGGTCGCTTCATGTGCCTGCAGTGCGGCACAGCCGGCAAACGCTACAGCTCCTCCATATTCCTGTACAGGCATGTGGTCTCGTGGCACGGCGAACAATCGCTCTTCTACTGTGCCCTGTGTGCCACCAGCTGCAACGATGCGCGTGCGTTTAGCTGCATGGACGGACTGATGGGGCATGCGGAGAGCGAGCATGGCCTGTGCCTGGGTGGCGATGGCCAGAGCGTTGTGGACGAAACGGAGGATCTTGAAATGCTTGAGGAGAACATTGACGAGCTGTTGCCGACGGTTGACTGCGGCGATGATCTGACATTTGGCTGGCCCATGGACCTCGACAAGGAATCGTGCATCTACGATCCGCAGCTCAAGCCCAGCGCGTATGTTTGTCCAATTTGCGCCAATGGGTTCACCGGCAGCATCTGTCTGCTGAAGCATGTGGAGCTGGCGCATCATCGCAATCCGCTCGACTGCATCTTCTGTGGCAAGGCGCACCAGAGTCGCGAGGCAATCCGTGCCCATCTACAGCGACAGCATGTCCTGTTGCGCGCCCACATCTGCGAGGTGTGCCAGGCGGACTTCACCACCGCCGATCATCTGGCGAAGCACACGAAGAGCCGGCATCTGGAACGTGCCCACATCTGTCCCGAGTGCGGCAAATCCTTTGCCCAACTCGGCCATCTATCGGCGCACCTGGTCACGGAAAAGGGCCACATGACGTACACCTGCCATCCATGCAACATGCAATTCTTTCGCTTCATCGATCTCACCCGCCACAATCAACGGAAGCACTCCACAAACTCTTAAATCACCATCAATCAGAATCGAAGTTGCAACTTGCAACAAATGACAATCATTAAGTAAGTTGTAGTAAATTAAGCATTCCTATATTTTATTTTTTATTTTTTTTATTTTATTTTATTTTTTCTTAGATGTTTTCAAACTTCTTTTAAATCGTTGTAAGGAAAACATTATGATTAAAGAACTCTAAAAGTTAAACCTTGTCTTTTCGCGCTTTTAGGCATTAAGTTCAAGTATATGCATAAATTAATTATATTAATAACAATTTTTCCAATTCTAATGGGCTTAGCCACTAAATACTAAATTTGAATGAAAACTCGCCTAGATAACAGTATTTTAAATAATTGAAATGAGTTTTGAGCTACCGTATGTCTATTTAAAAAGTGGTTTGACTTTCAACGTTTTGCGTTCTGCGTGAGCACGCACTGTTAATTAACAGCGCACCTGCTGCACCCATCGCTTGCACACGCAACGGAACGGAAGCTTTAACAGTTACTGTAACAGCAAGAGACGATTTGATCGCAGCAGCCGTGCGAGCGAACTGAGAGCGTCAGAGCGCAACAGCGACAAAATGTAAACGTTATTGTCATTTAAAGTCTCACTGATGGCCAACACAGAGGACAGTTTTTAACGAATCGTGCAAGTGCTTGGATTGGTTGACGCCGACGTTGCCGTTGCCGCCGACGCAGCTGTCGAACAGTTATAAAATACTTGTTTTGTGTTGATTTTACGTGCATTCCGTTAAAACTTCAAAAAATACAAACTCTTTCCAAAATTGCTCGTGTGTGTTAAGTAACTATTGAGAGCTGAATTTCGCGTAAGTGCATTCACTAAATATGCTAAATTCCAACTCAAAAACAATAAATTTGAGTTTAATCCACCCAAACACAAATACAGTGGCGTTTACCGATCCGGCGACTCTCAGTAGCTAACAACTTTTTGTTATTGTCTATTGTTTTTTTTTTTGATTTGAATTGTTTTTGTTTTGGTTTTGTTTTTAAATTGTTTTCCATTTGGGTGCTCCGTCTAGCTAAAAAGCTTTCGTTGTTTTTTTGTTTGGTGACTATTTGAAACCAAAAGCAGAACAACTTTTTATCAGTCATCACACCGAACTGTAATTGTTGTTCTTAATTTCCTTGAAAGTGAATAAACCTGAAACCCGCAAAAAAAAATACAATAACAATTACTATATATAAAAAAACCCGTGCAAGCCGTTACGCTTCGCTTATTTTATGCTATTCAAAGTTGATTTTAAATCGGCAGAGACTTGAAGCAATTTATTTATAGTCAAACACCGGTTGTAATGTGTGAATTTCATTAGCCAATGTGAATATCGGAGAAAATAACGAATAAGTTCACTTAGCACACACAATTTCCGATTAATTGCGGTTCTACCCAAGGACGCAACCAGGGGGGAGAGGAGTTAAGGGGGTTGTTATGACAAACTCATCTGAAATTAAGTCGCATTTTTGTTCGATATTGTTTGGATTGAATTTGTTGCGATATAAAGGTGTGGTGGGGGTTGGGGGCTGATCCCCCTTCCTACACCTGCTTACGCCCATGGCTGGTGTTGATCACAAATGTGTCAAGCTTTAATCTCGTGTAATTAAAAGTGCAGAAAAATGAAATCTGAATCTTTTACAACTTAATTGTACAGATAATATAGAAAAAAAAACCTACAAAAAACCCAGACTTTAATGGAAATGAAGCTATATAATTTCCATAGCTTCAAATACATAGTTGCTTTAATCGTAATTCTGCAATTTTGTATTATGATCGGCAAATCCTTTACACTTTTTGCTCTATCTTTTAGTAAATGCTTCCCGTTGGCTTTAGCTAAATCGCCTTCCCGGTTTTTTTTTTTGCCCTCGACTAGTCGGGGAAGGAGCACTGATCAACATCATAGTGATCACCAGCGAGTTAACAGCCATTTTAGGGACGCACCACCAAATTCATCATTTATTTTGTCAAATTGTTACATCAGTCGCCCGCCGCTCCTCTTCCCCATCCCCCTCCTCAGATGGATGTTTGTTATTATACAAAACATACAAAACATGCGCTCTTTTCTTGCATATACAATCAAATTCCTATTAATACCCATTGCTCGTAGTATAAATTTGTGCATTTCTTTAGTGAATTATCATTTCTCTAAGTTATTTTTATACAAAATGTATGTAAAACATATATTTATGTAGATAACAAATTTAAATGTATAGTGAAAATAAATTTTGATTCGATGAGTGTAGATAATTGCGTAGGCTAATTAAATAGTACCTTCGGCGACTACAGGGTATCTGGCTATTCGAGCACTGCTCACAATAACACTACTTATTTCCATAACTGTAATTGATTTGCCTTTCTGCGTGAGCTTCGCGCAGGCGCTGCTATTATCCGCCCACTGCTCACGGCCCTCTGCCTCTGCCGCTGCCGCTGGATCTACATCTGTCCTTGCCTCTGCCTCTGTCGCTGACTCCAACTCTGTCTGTGGCCCTTTTATTTGCTGTTATTACTGTTGGATGTTATTATCCCAGCAGCGCAGCGAAAAGACACGAATACGACACATACGAATTCGATTCGTAATCTATTCTTTGTAGGCATATACTTTTCCATAAGCACCTTACTTTTTAATGCAGAGAGTATGCGTTGTCCGAAGCTTTTTTATGTGGCATACCTTGTGTGAAGGATCGTAATTGGAATACTATACGACTCCATATACCAAGATCTACAAGTGTAATGCAGTTCCAAAAACGGAAAAGTATTTCAATAAGAACATACCAATTTATTTTATTTTTCACTACACAAATTGCATAACCGCAAAAAAAAGTACTTTACTTAACTAGAATAAGCAAAAGGCACTAATTCAAAGATAATGTAAAATAGATAAGAATCCAATATAAATAAGCAATATGTAAGAAGACATTGGCGCACAGCTTTTGTTGCTGAAGGCAAGTTTGCGCTTGACTTAGAATCGCCAGCATACAACTCTACATACAAGAATGAAGTATTTATATTTATTTTATTTACTTAGTTAACGTCAACTAAAGTCAGTCGACACAAAAAAAAAAAATACAAAATTAAAAAATTGATTAAATCAAATTAAAAATGAATTTAAATTAAAAAAAATATGTTTTCGATTACTAGGTAATTAATAACATTCTGTGCATTCGGTAAAGAAGGTTCATTCACTAGTTCGCAGCTGGGTTATTGTTGTTGTTGCTGTTGTCGGAGTCGCATTGCTATTAAATGAAATTGGGAGAGCAGCAAAGTTCATGATATCTCGAGGCGACAACTTACCTGGCAGCGCTGCACGCGTCGACAATAGCATGACGCATCGCTCAAAAATGTCTCTCTCCCTCTCGCTCTCTCACTCTCTCCATCTGTCTCTGTCTGGGAGAGCAGGTAAAACCGCAGCGACAATCAGAAAACACAAAACGCATTGTTTTATTAATTAAAGCGTGCTTAATTTGTAATCTGTACCCAGCCAGCGTCGCCATAGACGTCATTGGCATGCGCGACGGCGGCAGCTGCTCGCTGCTGCTGCTGCTGACGAAACCCATGACTAAATAACGAACGGCTTGTGATAAGAGCATTGGCAAATTAATTCACGAAACATACATTTGCACGTACAAACTAACCATTAATAAGCATTTAACCAGCTGTATAGGTAAATACATATAAATATATTTTTATATTATATTATATTAAATAAGGCAACAAACAGACTAACGTGCAGCTAGCAGAGACAGAGGCAGTACCATCAATAACCTTGAGTCACACTAACAGTGCCCTGTTAACTGACTCACGCAGGTGAACAACATACGTACGAACGACAACAACAACAAACAACAAATCTGCCATATCAATTAGCATTTGTTTGCTCAATGGCACCGAAGAGAGAAATACATGTGTATGAGAGATTGTCGTTTGTGTCTCGCTGATTGCACAAATAATCACTTGCACGCGTGCGCATGTGTTTTACAGTTGCATACAGGCATAATCAGGCGTTTATAACTGTACACAAATACTTATGCACATACATATGTATGTGTATATGTATATGTATTTGTATATTCAGCTGTATTTATGTTATTATCGTTCAAAACAAAGCTTTTATTTCTTAAGTTTTATGCAAACTTCCCTTACCGTTAGACTGTGCGTCTGTTGTTCTTTTAAGCTCGCAGCACAGTTAAAGCTATTTTTAAACAAGCTGCTCACACACACACACACACTTACACGCATACACTTATACACCCGCGCAGTATATCACGCGTCGTCTTCTTCCTTCTGCTTTATGCCTGGAAGTGAAAAATGCCTGCAACTTGTGGGGGCCATTTTGCATTTAGCATTCTGAATTTATGAATGAATTGCAGCGCATTGTTGTTGTTGTTGTTGTTGTTGTTGTTGCTGTTTTTGCACTGCTTAGCTGATAAAGTGCCTTGAGCTATGCGGTATCAGCTATCAGCGCGTATGTATTTATTTATTGTTTTTCTTATGCATCGCATCGCATTATTATCGGCAACAAGCAGCAGCAAACTGAAAGTAAAACGCGCTCACTGACCTATAATAAGAAATTTCATATTTATGCATGCATTTTGCATTAAACACACATACACATATAATAACATACGTATGTACATACATATAAACAAAAATGGTATATCAGAACTGTAATTAAAAAAATCATTTAATACTTATGAGTTCGGGTTAAATCTTGCAAATAAAAAAAGAAAAAAGAAGTAAGAATGCTGTAGTCGAGTGAGCCCGACTACGATACACCCTGAACCCAGCTGTTATATATATTATAGTTTTATTGCAAAATTTTGGCAGTCGATCAACAATATGTCAATGTATAATATATACTAATTGTAAATACCTTTAGTTCTCTCGCTAAAAAGAGTAGTTTTTTGTTCTGGAATCAATTCTATGTCAATGCCAATAACTTGATATATGTATGTACATACTGAAAAGTCCACTTTGATCGCATGCATTTGTTCTAGTTTAATAATCAACTCTGTAACAAGCGCGTATTTAATTTGTCTTTACTTATATGAAAAAAATAAAACAAAAACAACAACAAAGTAATGAATGTAAGACGTTAATATAAATCATTATTTACGTATAATTTATAATTAGAAAATTGCAGTATTTCCTGATCATATAAAAAAAAAAATAATAATCTTATCTTTATTTATGAGCATTATGAATCAGAAA
The DNA here is from genome assembly GCA_035041615.1 of Drosophila anomalipes. NCBI lineage: Eukaryota > Metazoa > Arthropoda > Insecta > Diptera > Drosophilidae > Drosophila > Drosophila anomalipes. Next base: position 32,320,890 of record JAWNKZ010000064.1, on the reverse strand, counting down.
TTACAATTATCCCCTCTGTTTTTCGAGTCATACCCTGGTCCCTTCCGCTCTCAGAAGTGTGAAGAAGAAAAGTTTCCCAAATGTAAATGAAATGGGCAGGAAGAATTTGGTTTTGCCGGGTTTTCCCTTTGGGTTTCAATCGTTTCCTGTCCACTTGCAAGAATTCTTGCTTTTGGTTCAATTTGTCCAGCTGATTTACGAGTAAGAGCAACCAGGTCAACAAAACAAACATTGTCCATTCATGGCCAAAAGCATGGAGTAAGCGATTGACTCGCATATCAAAATACCCAGTACCAGTGCACCAAGGGCATATACACTTGCTTGGAGTATGACAGGCAGACTTAATGAAGGGATCAAATAATTTCAATTAGTGATTTTGATTTTAAATTCTTATTAAATGCAATCACCGATTATATGTACATAGTAGTAGTTAATTGCTCACGGAATAAAACCGTTTTTAGATCTATATATTTTTCCACTGATATTTATACGCTGAATCCATTGAAAATGGGTAATAATGGCATAATGCCCTTCTGCTTGAGTATGTAACATCCAAAAGGAGTATCTTCGACCCCATAAAGTATATATTATTGATTAGAATCAACAGCCGAGTCTGATATAGCCATGTCCGTCGCGAACTGGGTATTTCAAATACGATCAACTATTGTAATTTTGAATTGCCACGCAATCAGTTAAATGATACACTTATTGATATGCCTGACGCATGATTGTTAGCCCAGACACACACACACACACATAGAGAGGGTGTTTATTTATGATAGGAGTGTATTTGTTGTTGTTCTTGCTGCGATGTGTGTACTTTTTTGTATCAATGTCAAGTTAACCATTTCAAAAGCTTTTTGTCATTTACAGTTGACAACAAATACAAATACAAATACAAAAACTGACCCCAATTCGTGGTGCGTCGTCTGAGTGCAGGTATGTGAGTGGGTGTATGTGTGCGCGTACGTGTGAACACCTGTTGCGCGCACACACACACACACACACAAGCATATGCAAGCACCCACGTCGCGACTGACGTGACTTCTCGCTCATTATAAATTTAGCCATAAATCAGAGGCAAGACAGTTGCATAGTTGTATTTTTTTAAAGCTTTAAAAACAAACATGTTAATTAAGTGACGTATGTAAATACACTACCCTTTTCCCTTCCACTCTCACTCTCACTCCCACTCTCACTCTCTTTCTCTTTCTTTTCTCTATTTGTAGACAACATTTGAGTGACAGCGATATCTCAGCGACGTAACAGTACAGTGCATACGTTAACAGCGAATCAACAATCGTTCACACCGCTAACATCAGCAATGACACAAACCCAGCACACAACGCGCAGTTGCAGCAGCAGCAGCAGTAGCAATGATTTACAGCATGCGCAGCAGCGACGTCGCCGTCAAATGTCAAGGCAGTTTAATATAGTGCTCCTACTGCTGCTGCTGCTGCACAGCTGGATGGGAACAGTTGCAGGCGCTGCAACGGCGCAGTCACGTTTCTTTTATACGGCTGCAGAGGCACAGCGACAAAGGCAGACAAGCGATGCGGCTGCTGCAGAGGCAACCAGCTGCTGCCAAGGCGCAGTCAATGAGCCTGTGACGGTGAGCCAGCGGTGCATTAAGAGTAAACATTTCTCAGCTGGCGCCAATGCTTTGCATATTTGGGTCAGCTTTCAGCTCGTCGTCTATCACATTTCTTGCACCCATCTGACTGTGTTTGCTCTGTGATGTTCTGATAACGTCACGCGAATAGACAGAGGCGCCGTCTATACCCCTCCTCACCCCCTCTTCCCCTCCACACATTACGTCGCACTACGTCGTTTTTTAATTAGGCGTTACTCATTTTATTTTTGTAGCTCGCATTTGTATTTGCTCAGCAATTGTTTGCGCTCGTCGCAATTAAAAGATAAATCCCAAGACTCGCTTGCATAAACAAAAAGGCTCAAGAGCAGAATACGTAGCGGAATTGATAATAAATGGAATTAGTAAATAAACAAGGATACAAATCCGTATACAAATACAGGTATACAAATACCGTTAGTGCAAAACAATAGATCTTATTTCGCTGCTTATCTTTTGCTAACGGTTCTTTTTTCTTTACCGATCAAATTACGTCCGCAGAAGATCTACGAAAATCAACTAAATCGAGAATATTCTTGTTCATGTAGATCCTATTGCTCATTCCATTATAGCATACAAAATAAATGCGGAAATTTCTTTCAAATTTTATTTTTGAGATTCATTGAGATTAGCTGAGATTTAGGTATTGATTAATTATTTTTATTCATCTTAAACTCGAATGTGAAAGAAGGTGCTCGACACAGATTTGTTGTTATTATTTTAATTCAAAAAATGACGTAAATTTCTCTGGTGCCACTGAACTTTACAAGCTAATTATTTAGCGAGAAAAGGGCAACAGTGAAACGGAAGTTTGAAATGGCGACACCAAATGACTCATGTCCAACGCACGGCAATCGCAGCGACTTCAATGCCGACGTGTTAACTGGTCAATTCATAAATTAATTAATCCGACTGACACCAAAAAGGCACGTGGACCGGCAACTATAATGTCAATCATTCTGTTTGCACTAACTGTACCTGCAAGAGTTTTATCCAAATAATTGTAAAATTAGCGTTGCGATGCGCGTGTTTCGTGGAATGTCTGCTGTTGAATCGAGGCGCGATATTTACAAACAGATCTGTCTGCGACTAGTGACTAATCGGCAAAGCTGCCTTGGCAACTAGATTGTCGCAAATATCATTTATGTGCAGGTGTTTCTTTTTTTCTATGCTTTTGTCTGCTTTTTGTTGTTTTCTGCGAAGTGAAATAATGAGAATTATGCCAGGCATTTTCTATATGCCCCAAAAACTTTCGCTTCTTGCCACTACTTGTATTTACAAAATTGATTTTAATGCATCCTATTCTATTGTTTTCAGTCACATTCTAGCGTAATCCTTTTTAAAGGATAACTCAGCAATCGTTGTGCCCAAAACTAATAAATGTTGAACTTTCCAAGTCAAATTTCTAAGAACTAAATGTATAATGCTACAATAGAATAATATATAATCAAGTATTCCACAAAACAATTGCATTTTGTCATTTACAAATCGATGTTTTTCGTTTCACATTACCAAATTGATTTTTATACTTCTGCAAGGATAAAACACTTGATTCACTTTAATACGGATTCAATACGGATTCTTAAACGACAGTTGACTTTTATTAATCAAATTTATAGGAACTACATTTTAACTGATATTGAATTTCGTTCGCACAGCTTACGTTGGATTTGAGCAATGTGACAGCTGACTATGGTGGCACAGACGGCTCCGGCGAGTCCTTCAAGGGTATGCAATAATTGGAATAGATCACATTAAGCCACAACAGCTAATCAATTCCTCTATTCCAGAGAACTTTAAGCGCAGTGTGAAACGTGGTAAGTGCAACACACACACACACACACACACACACACACACACACACACACACACACACACACACACACACACCCACACACACACACACACACACACACACACACACACACACACACACACACACACACACACACACACACACACACACACACACACACACACACACACACACACACACACACACACACACACACACACACACACACACACACACACACACACACACACACACACACACACACAAAATAGTAGAAGTGCATAAATATGTTTTGGAAAATTTTAAAAGAAAAATACTTAAAATATAGTTAGTCATTTTATTCAAAGACAAGCCATCAATGCTGAAGATAATCATCAGCTTTCCCTGCAGCTAAATAATATTAAAAAAAAAACTAGATATGATATGAGTATTACGGTATATTATTTGATTACGTTCAGTATTTGGAAAATAATGGTATTTTAAAACATTGAGACAACATTGACAAAACCAAACATTTTTTACTTTGCATAATTGAATTTTTCTTTATGTTGAAGATTTTGAAGGGGTCTCGATTTGATCAGCAATATTTTTTTATTGAAATGCTTTGAAAGGCAGCAGTACTATTTTCTTGACCGCAACTGTAGATGCTCGGCCAGTGACTAATTGATTGGGTTTCTCTCATTTAACAGACATAAAGTATGCGGCGTCGGCAAGCTGCTCACCACAGCCAACCATTGTGGACCTGAAGTCGTTGGTGGAACAGGCGGGCGAGCAGACCAGTGGCAATGTGGATTATTCGCCGCAGTGCACGCGAATCAATAGGTGCAATGGATGCTGTGGCGACGCGCTCTCGTGCCAGCCGACGCAGACGGAGATGCTGCAGTTGCGCGTGCGCAGAGCGCACTCAGGGACGACCAAAAAGCTGGAGCATGTCACTGTGAATGTGGTGCAGCATTTGGCGTGCAAGTGCGATTGCCGCATCAAGGCCGGCGATTGCAATGCGTACCAGGAGTACCGCAGCGATCTGTGCCGCTGCGAGTGCACCAATACGGATGCGCGCGACAAGTGCCTGCAGCAATCGGATCACAAGTATTGGGATCCTGCCAATTGCACCTGCGCCTGTCAACACAATCAGAGCTGCACCACCGGCACTGTCTTCGATGAGACGCAATGCAAATGCACTGATGTGAGTGACGCCCCCGCCTCCGTGCTCGACCCCGCCACCGACATACCACCCACAACTGATTTATAGATTGATTGATAGAATCATTAACTTAACACGCGGTTTCGGTTCCGGTTTCGGTTGCGGTTCTGCATCTGGTTGTGGTTTCTGGTTGTTTCTTATTTATTTTTTTTGGCTGGTTAATGGTTTGTTTTTTTTTTACCCACCTACAATGCAATTAGGCTTAAATATATATATATATATATATATATGTATATATATAGACATATATAAGTATATGTATGCATATATATTTGTAGTCTTTTCATTTGTTTATCTTGGTTTAAGTTGCATTGCATACTTGTGTCATTGTCTATATATTTAAATTGTATCTTTGTTTTATTCTCTTTTATGTCTAATTTTAGATCAAAAGTCTCGAGTATTATTCGTAGAATACACACACTGATATTTGTAATTTGTAAACATAGATCCGAATGTTTGTTGTTGCAATTGTAAATTCTTGAAAAAGGCAGCTTTGTGTGAAGAAATTTCGAAAATTTCTGATTATTTTTCTATACTATTTTATATAGCAACAACAAACGACTTGAATAACTCAAAATCTGACCAAACAAAATTAAAAAATTTAATGTGTGAAAAAACAAAAAAAAAAAATATTTTGATCGGCTTTACGATACGATAACATGATAAGATTATAATAATTGGAAGCCATGTAAATGAAAATGAAAATGTTGTAAATTGAAAGTTCAAAATCAATGTAAAAAATGAGGAACCTTTTGAATTGAGCCTGATTTGAGGCCATAATACAACGTTATTTTTTGTTGCATTGTGTGAGTATTTGTTATGTTTTACCATAAAAAAAGCCATAATCCTTAATTTCCCGCATGCGCTTTAATTGTGTTTCCCAATTGTAATCTTCCCAGCTTGATATAAATCCGCAAATCCCATTTATACTAGTTAACGGCAATTAGCATACTGACTTTTATCATATGTGTATATATATATATATGTGTATTACATATAGTATATAAATATGCACTAATTCTCTCCATATTTCCACATCTAATCGCAGCTATCGGCATCTGCCAGCAGAAACATTGTGGATCGGAGGCGCTTCATCGTCCAGGCCGTGGCCGTGGAACCGGACAATAGCACCCTGTACAGCGTTTAGGGAGCGGATAATTATACTGGCGAACTTGTACTGAACGTTTACACTAAAGCATGCCTATATAGGTGCTTTATATTATTTATAAAACATATAGCTTTATTACATAATCTAGCTACACTCACAAATTCCTCATTTTCAGTATTCCATTTTGTTTTTTTTTATTTTTTTTCCGTTTTTTCTTTTGCATTTAATTTGAAATGCAATTTTCATTTGTTTATTATTTAAGGGATTTAATGTGTAGCTCCCACACAACTCGTCCTCGTGCATTCCATTTAAATATATTTTCAATGTTTTTTTTTTTTTCTTGATTTTTTTTTTCATTTGGCCCTATAAAGTTTGACAACTTTCTTTGATCATTCTTGTTAGTGTAGTATAGATGTAGGATCTGATTCATGTGTGAACTAATTTTAAGCTGCTTATTGTCAACATTATCAAATGTTAATATTATTAATATGTATAATAAATTTGTTTCTTTCGATTTCGTTGCATTCCTGAAGCGAGCAAATAAAGTTGAATTTATGTACGTGATTATGTTTTGTTTGTTTATATTTGCACCTTTTTGACAATAAAAGGAGCTACATAAGCGTTTCGTTGTGATCATAATAACATATTGATAATGGCTAATTGATAACAATAATAGAGTTGTAAACTGCCATGCTGAATGTCAGACGATAAGATATTTGCTACTTAGCTATTAGCAGTAATCGCTGAAATCTGAACATGTTGCGTAGCTTATCAACAATTATGGCTTCGGATAGTATGGACAGTCTATAAAGGCAGCTAGTTGGCACTGACGAGTCTTATTCTGAGTCGTTCAGCCACAATGTTGTCCAGTTTGGTGTCTGTGATTGGCTCCATTGTGCTCCTAGCTGCCATTTGCCAGGTAGCACCCAATCAAATCGACAGCCGTATTGTTGGCGGCGTCGATGCCACCAAGGGCCAGTTTCCGCATCAAATATCGCTGCGCAACGATGGCACCCACACTGGCAGTGGCTCGATTATCTCGGCCAACTATGTGCTAACTGCGGCGCATTGTGTTAGCGACGAGGACAGCGATGGCAAGCTGGTCGTCTATTCACCTAGTCTGATGACGGTTCGCGCCGGCAGCAATGATCGTTTACAAGGCGGCGTTCTCAAGCAGGTGGTGGACATCCACGTGCACGAGGATTATGCTAATTTTTTGAACGATCTGGCCGTATTGCGTATGGAGACACCCTTCATCTTCTCAGACAACATCCAGGCAATTGGATTGCCCAGCAAAGATACGCCAGCGCACGTTGATATCATTGTCTCTGGTTGGGGTCGTCTCCAAGATGGTGGCGATATGCCACGGTATCTGCAATATAATACGCTCAGATCGCAGTCGCTGGCCGAATGCCAGGAAAGTCTTCAATTTGATTATGAGAGCATATTGTGCCTTAGCCATGAGGCAGGCAATGGTATATGTAATGGAGATTCCGGTAGCCCAGCCCATTACAACAACGAAGTGGTTGGCCTTGCCGAAATTATCAGCGGTGGCTGCGGCAGCAGCAATCCAGACGGCTTTACACGCGTCTTTTATCATGTTAGCTGGATCAAGGCGAACACGGATTTGTAAGCTAAATGAATAACAACTTGGCTTACTCGAACTGTGGCCAAAAAAAAACGTGCTTCGAAATAAATTGTTTATTATCCACATGCATTTGTTTTGTTTTTTTTTGATTGAAGAAAAGCACATTTAGATTTAATACACACATATGTGATCCATTAATATACATCAATATTATATAATTCGATAGCTACATACAATGCCGACCAACTGAATAGGTACACGAAATCATATTTGCATTATTATCATACATCTCAACTTCTATTGCACATATGTACATATGTTTTGGCTTCACTGTGCTCCGATCGATATGTGCTCGATAAATGATTATATATCTTATATATATACCGTCAGATTAGGTTCAAGTGAAAGATATAATGACGTCGATTGGTTCATTTTCAGCAAATACTAATTTAAAGTTAATTCGTTTATTTTTACCAAACGGAAGAATTATTGCCTTAAGTCATAACGAACTTATTCAGTTTAGCCCATATTAAATCAATTCGAATCGGGTAATCTGTTAAGAAGATGATGTGGTGAAGTGTTTTGAATCTATTCACTTGAGCGACACTGTATATATATACATATATATATACATATATATATACATATATATATATATATATATATTGTAATCTCGGACTTAATTAAGGTAATTTTGGTGAAGCAGTGGAACAGTTAACTCAGCTGCTATCATCACCATCGTCTCAGGTCATCATCGTTTCCATTGTCAGCGTTCACATTCTCGCCGACTGAACCATCGTCCAGGCCATGGGTATAGATTTGAAAATCAAGTCTATAGCTGTACGGCTCGAGTCGACGTTGAGTGATCGGATCTCATTTGACATCGAGCGAGCGCTGGAACATATTCCGGGCCAGCGAGCGCAGTCCATCGCTGACCAGCGGCACGTTGCGCGGAAATTCGCATTCACGGGCGGGCAAACCGCACAGCTGGCGGCGCAAGCGTAAATCCTGTCGAGCGCTGAGCGCCCGACTGCCCGGACCGCAAACGTTGCCAACTAGACGCCTCCGTTCGGCGGCCACACTGCGCAAACCCATCTGGACGCAGGCCAGCGGCTCCACCGGATCACTACTCAGCAATTCGCTGTAGTCGTCCAACAGTGGCAATTTGCTATTGGCAAACGGCTTGTGTTCCGCCGGTTCCGTCTTCACCACATCCTCGAATTGATGATAGTGCTGCTGCTGCTGTTGTTGTTGTTGTTGTTGCTGCTGCTTCTTTTGCTTCTCTTTCTGCTTCTCGAGCATGAGCTGCTTGCGCGAATCCTCGAGCACTTGTTGGGCATACTGTTCGCCGGCCATCTCAAAACTAATGCCCATGTCGAGGAGAACGCGATGTGGCTGCCAGCGCTGCTTGGCCGATGTAATGCGCTCGACACCCTGCAGTGCGGCATGATCCAATGCCTGCTGTCGCGTCTCAGCAATCAGGCCCTGCCAGTCCACGCCCAGCGCATCGCCAATGCCTGCAAAGCCACATTAGCGAATTAAGAATTTTTCAGTTTGTTTCTTTTTTTACATACTCTGTACCGAAAGTATTCAGAGTATATTGGTGTTGTGAAATATGTCCGTCTGTGTAAGCTAGAGCCTTGACACAAACTGTCCAAATTGGGGTGCTATGTCCACTAGGAGACTAGGAATTCGATAAAATCGATAATCGCAAATCACAAAACGATAAAGCGACATATCTCCTACAATTTGAAAACTACAGTCCCCAAATTTGGTTGGTAGTTTGTCCTCAAAAGATCGCCACGCATGCCACGCCTACATCCGCCACCCCCAGCCTCCCTCAGGCTGGTAACTTCCTTCAAAGATCGGCATACAACTGTTCACATTAAAGCTAAACTTTGAGGGTAGATTACTAGAAAGCCCCTTCAAAGATCGGTATTTCTTGTCTACACCCACCCTGTAGATGGTATTACTGGTATTATTGGTATCAGAGTATTTCGCAGTCGGTTACGTCCGACTGCAGAGAACGTTGTTCAGTTTGCCGATTTTAGGTTTCTTTTTTTTTTGGTGTCACTAATTCTTATATTGGGATGCAGTGGTTACTTTTGCTGCTGCTGCTTACCCTTATTCCTGGCGTCCTCTTCCAGTTCACCGTCGGAGATCTCCTCGAAGTCGAGCACCTCGTCGATCTCCTCGCTCTTAATGCTCGACTGTGTCTGTCCCTCTGCCTGGGCCGGTGACTCTGGATTCGGATCCGGCTGAGAGTCCACCTCGCTTTTGATGGGCTCCTCGCTAGGGGAGAGTGCATCGGTTGATAGCTCCTGTGCGCTAGCCAGCGTCTCCTCATCCATTTCCAGTTCGCACTTGGGCTTCACCTTGTCGGTTGTGTTCAGTATGTCATCATCACTATCGCTGATCTCGCTCAGTTCGCCGTTTGTCTTTGGCTCCTGTTTTACTTGGCGCAGCGACGCATCCATTGATAGGCTCTGTTCCGAGGATGCCGGCTCAACGGCACCGCTGCTCGTGCTGAGCTCTGGTGTCCCTACCGAGTCCTCGGATGCATCTTCCTGCTTAATGTTTGGCAGCTTGCTAACCTGTGCCAATATGCCCGGATTTGTGGTCGCATTTGCAGCGCTCTGTGCCGCCGCCTTTGCCGCCGCGACCGCAGTGGTTGCCGCTGCCACAGCACTGGCCTGGGCTGCCGCATTGGTCGGCTTGGCCTGGACATGCACCGGCGGCGGTACAGTGGACACTGTCACAGTGGCTGCTACGGGCTGCATATGCGGATGCTTCTTGAGATAACTACCACCACCGCCACCGTATGGCATACGCTTGTGGAGGAAGCCACGCGAACTGCCGCCATGATAGCCACCGGGTGGCTGCACCGGCAACGTCATCAACGGCGGCGGATGTGATCTGAAGCCGCGCTCGCCATGATCACCATGATTATGCCCTGGTCCGCCGCCCCGTCGAAAGCCACGTCCGCCACAGCCGGCGCCGCCTCCACGCTCTCCACGCGGATGCACATGATGATGATGATGTGGCGAGGCTTGGCTTGGTGCATGATGTGGCGAGGCACTCGGTGCATGATGTGGCGCCGCCTGCACCTCAATACCGGCAACATTGCTGTTCCGGCCAAAGTTCGGTTCGTCGTTGTCGCGCCAATCATTGCTGTTGTTGTTGCTATTGTTGTTGCTGTTGTTGTTGGGCTGCTGCCAGGCACGCGGCTTCTCGCGCTGATCGTGCTCCAGCCAGGTGGGCTCGTTCTTAATGACGGGCACACCACCAGCGACGCACTCCTCCCGCTCATCGGCATCCCAGTCGGGCTCCGATGCTGAATGCTGCTGCTGTTGTTGCTGCTGTTGTTGCTGCTGCTGCTGCTGCTGTGCTGTTTGCTGGATTGGTGGCTTCGGCCGTTTGGGGCCGCCAATGAAACCGCTGGCACGTCCAGGTGTCGCATTGTTACTGGCAGCCCCAGAACCACCGCCAACGCCGCCAGCAGAGCCAGTATCCTCATCCCATTCGCGCTCCCACTCAGCACGATAATCACCGCGCGAGGGCAATCGTTCGCGGTCTCTCTCCCGCTCCCGTTCTCGTTCTCGTTCACGTTCACGGATCATGCGCTCGCGCTCATCGTAGAGTACATCCTCGGCATCCAGTTCACGATAGTCACGCATTTCGCGCGCCTCCAGCCACGCATCCCGCTCCCTGGAGTAACGCTGCTCCATATACGCACGCTTATAAGCCCTGCAACACAACACAATTGATAATGATTCCAATTAAAATCCTATTCCACAGATACACACCTAGACAGTAAAAGAGGTGTGAGGATTTAGAGAAGAAATTGACAATTTACTGCCGAGGTTTGTATATATGTAAATACAGGGTATACGCGATACATGTATCAGGTGCATACATGTACAGGGTATGGTATGTGCCAACTACAATTGCCGAACAGAACAGTAAATGTTTTGATTTTAGTGGGTTTTCGGGTTTACCTTTCGCGCTCCTCCTCCGAGTAGATGTCGCGCGGATCGCGCAGTCTGCCCGGATAATGATCGGGTGGCAGGGGGCTGAGATCGCGACGCCTTTGGCCGCCGCCGTAGCGACGCATCTCATCGAGGACGAGACCGTGACGCTCCGCCTCGATGAACTCCTGCTCCCGTTCGTAGGCATCAACCAGGTCGCGTTTGTCGCGTACATGTCGTCCTGGACGTTCCACAGCTTCCAGCGAACGCTCCCGACTGCCGTACGGCAAGGTCATGGCCATGTCCAGATCGCGACCAACGCCAACAACGCTATATGGTTTTTTGCCGCCGCCCTCTTCCTCCTCCTGCCGACGCATCTTTTCGCGTGCTAAGCGCTCACGCTCCCGTTGTCGCTCTTGGCAACGGGCCAATGCCTCGGCACGCTCCTTGTCCCTGGCTGCCTCCCGCTCGGCGCGCTCGCGTTCACGCTCACGTCGATCTCGCTCCCGTTCGCGCAGCGACAGATCATCGTGCCGCTGCAGCTTGTGCTCGTGCTGCCGCTGCCGTTCGTGCTCCCGCTCCAAGCGCTCCCGCTCCCTCTCGCGCTCAATGCGCTCCCTTTCCCGCTCTCGCTCCCGCTCCCGCTCCAGCGACGGTGTACGTCCGCGCGCCCTCGTCTGTATGATGATCTTCTCACGCGACATCAGTGTATGGTGCATCCGAGCAGCGGGCATACACTGCGGACCCAAGCCCAAGCTGCTGACAGAGCCAGGACTCTTCTGGCGCTTGCCCACATCCTGATGGATGCGTATCTTGGTGGTGGTCGTCGTGCTGGCCAGGCCCGTCGGCGACCGGCTGTTGCCCAAGCGATGATGATCTCGCTCCCGCTCGCGATGCACACTGCGCAGCTTCTCGCGCTCTCGTTCGCGCTGTTCCTTGCTGGCGGCACGCATATGCTTGCGTTCCGCCAGCTTCTTCAGCTTGGCCTGCGTTGCCGGCGACAGGGCGCGATGTCCGTGGCCGCTGAGTGCAGCGGCTGCCCGCTTCTTAAGCCTGGCCTCCTTCAGCTTCCGCTTGATGTGATTGCGCTTCGCCACGAGCTTCTTCTGCACATGATCTCTGTCCCGGTCACGATCGCGATCCCGATCACGTTTATCCCGTTTGCGACGCTCCTCGCCAGACGACGAGGGGCTGCCCGCTCGTCGCGAGCTCTTCTTCTTACGATGATGACGATGCTCCACAACTGCCACCCTCTGATGCGGATGTGGATGAGGATGCCCGTGGCCATGATGGTCGCGTTCGCTGTCGGAGCTGCTGTACGAGCTGCTACCACTCTCCGTCTCTGTGCTCGAGCTATCGCTGCTGGAATGCGTGTGCCGCGACTTTTTGTACCGACGCATTTGCTCCTTGGCCTTTTTTTCCATTTCCATTTAAATGCACATGTGCGTTACACACACACACACACAAGTCGAACACAGTCGCTTTCCCGCGCCTTATCTGGTTTATGTTTCGTATGTGGCGTCGTTTATTTTGCAATTTTGCAGCGACAGTTTATCTGTCTATTTATTTTTCTAATTTAGATTTGCATTTTACACAATTTATCGATAAGTGTGCAGCATTCGCATCGATGTGTTGGCAGCGTTGGCCGCATTGGCAGCACTGGCACTCAGCCTGACAACAGGCGGCGTGTAGACGAAACATAGATGGCGCTAATGCGACAGGTATAGTTTAATCCTTTATTACTAAGCTTTCTGAAAAAAAGAAAGCTATTAAATATATTCGAGTTTTATTGCAAAAATGCTCTCTAAGAATGTTGCATGGAATTGCTATTATTTTTGTGCCTTTTAGTGAATCCAGCTCAATTGGAAATATGGAGACACAAAGCTTGTTCAAATTTATTTAACTTAACGGCTCCCACCAAAGGATTATGGCGGCGTATTTTTATATCGGACGCAAAAAGTGCCGATTCTCTTACGGCTTCTTAATTCCATTTCGTCTAAAGTGTGTTCTGGCAGCTTTTCCGTATACGATCTTAATCTTAAGGCAAATGAAATAATGACCTGCGTTCGCTGGTCGACAGACGACACACGAAGCCTACTTTCGGGTGGGCGCTCTCAGTGCAGCTGAGCGAGATGTGCTGTCAGTTTTTAGACGATTTGTCTGCTTAGTGGTTGGTTCGCTGCCCGACACAATAGTAGTCGTCCTGCAAATTGCTCTACTGCTTGCGTTTAGCTACCCGCTCTCAACAGCACACGAAGCGCAGCTAACAGAGAATGTCTCTATGTATTGTAAGCTTCGCCAGCCAACCAGCACGCACGAACACAAACATGCATGTAATGTCTTGCTGCCACGAACGAGCGAACAACCAAATCACAAACACATATTCGGGTGTGATCGGAAATCCTGCGATTTTTGCAGCTCTCTGGAAAGCATGGTGCAAACACATGTTTCTTTAGCTATACACACACACACACACACCTACATATGGTGTATATGGTGTGTGGCACCCGTTATCAGCTGGTATTACTTATTGGTATTAGAATATTTCTCACTTTTTGGTTTTTGGTTTGGCTTGCGCTACTTGATTTTGCACTGCTTGCGGGCACTCCATTAACAATTTGCAGTTATGTATCTGTCTTCTTTTCTTTTGCTTCTCACTTTTTGAGCATTTATTAAACAGTTAATTTTAATTATGCGTAGCATAATCAGCAATAAAAAATTCGAAAAAAAAACATTGGCGATAGTGCTACAGAAATAACATTAATATCTCTGCCTTTTCGATTCTAGCCTAAAAAATGCAATATGGCGACGCAAACAGAATATAATACAAAAACAATGAATTTGTTCTTTTTTCAGTTTGAAATATATATGTGTGTGTGTGTGTGTGTGTGTGTGTGTGTGTAGTGTATACACACCTGTGTGTATGTGTACATATATATATTTGTTGTCGTATATTTGCATCATTCCATTACAATTACATTAAACTTAGATTTGCTGTTTTTTCTTTGCTTATATCAATTTAATATGCCAAGTGTGTGTGTGTGTGTGTATGTATGTTGAATGGTGTAGCGTTTTATTTTTGCCAGCGCCAGTGTACACACACGGACAGGACAAAAATGTCAAATTGATCTACTTTAAAAAAAGCGTTGTGTTCGCTAAAAATTAGACAAAATTCATTATACGACTACACATATGCATATAAATTACTTTTCCCTTTTATTTGCCAATGCTATGCGTGCGTGTGTTGCGGTATAAAATAATAATATCTGCGCACGCATTTACATATCAAGAGCATGCATGCACTCTGTCTGAATCGCACTTAGCCACAAATAAAATACACAATACAACTACATACATACATACATTGTGTGTATGTGTGTGTTTACCGTTATCATCAAGGCTATCTGTGTGTTTGCATGTTCGTTTCGAATGGATTTGCATTGGCTTTTACAGTTATATCGAATTTCGAACCTAACTCACTTATCCTATATTTATAAGGTGTGTTTTTGCCTCTTCCCTTTTTTCCTTTTATAACTTAAATTGCATTGAATTTTGTTATGCCTGCTTCTATTGCTATCATCGTTTATTTGTTGCATTGGTTTTTTTCATTGCTTGTTCGGGTTTTGATTGTTTTTGAATTTTACATTTGTTAGTCTATCGAACAAAACATAATTTGAAACCTGTCTATGTGCGAAAGTCTTTGTTTGTTGTAAAAGCGTTTGTTTTGTATTTGAAACTTTTTTTGTTTTATTTCTGTGAAACTTTATTACACATTGCATTATGTATATGTAATATAAACAAAAAGAAAATAAAGTAAAATAAAATTAGGCCTGTCGAAAATGACAAACCGGAGCAGTCAAGCAGAGCTCACATCTATCTCTTTATAAAGAAAAGAAAAAAACCTAGTCGAATGTTGTTCAATTTTTGTTATGCCAAAATTACAAGATATTAAAAAATGAGTTACGATCATTTAAAAACAGTTGCACGGAAAAAGAAAACCTTTTAGAACATACATTTTTAAATTTGTGTACATATGTGTAGGCCATAATGTATTGTGAACAAAATTACAACGTAAACGTATTTAATAATAATCATAATAGTATATATAAGCTTGCTTGGTTTTTTTTTTCTTGTTTTTTGTTGGTTTTTTTTATCTTGCACTGCGCTTTGCTGCTCTAATCGAATAAATTATGCTATGCTAGAAGTCGGCTACAAGGATTAATTTTCACTTAAATTGAAGATATATAATATAAGGTATAAACTTTTTGCTAAACGAACATCAACTATAAGTATACTTTACACAAAAAAAAAACTATAAGAAATAAAAATAATTGATTTTCTCTCTCTCTCTCTCTCTCTCGTTACGACATAATTATACAACATACAAAAATAACGTATTCCGGCGGTTTGGCTATATACACATACATATATATACTGATACATAACTTTCTATGTAAGAGGGGTGTATATGTCTGTGTGTGTTTGTATGTGTGTGTGTTTGTATGTGTGTGTGTTTGAATGTGTGTGTGTTTTGTATGTTTTAACTGCTTGCTTGCCACTAACTAAATTGCTGTCAAGTTAAACTTCAGCCTAGTTCAAAAAGAAATCACCAAGCACTTGTAAATTGTACTCTGTAAACTCTTCGGCAACAAAATATTGTTGTTGTTGATCCTCTTTGCAGTGGCGACGCTTTTTATACTTTGATACCGAAGGTGTCATAGTATATTCGGTTTTGTGCAATGTCCGGCATGCTGTCCGTCCGTCTGTATGAACGCCACTTTTTTCGACACCCTTAGAGATAAGGACTTGAAACTTGGAACATATACTAGTCTGTGCCCGCGCCAGACAAAGTGTAAAAATTGGAGTACTACGTCCACTAGGGGCTGCTGGCTAGGAAATCGATATTCGCCCATCGATAAAGCCACATATCTCCCACAATTTTAAGGCTAGTCACCAAATTTGGTTGGTAGGTTGCTGTCCTTCAAAGATCGGCATACACCACGCCCACACCCGCCGCCCCCAGGAACTTTGACCCCAGAAATCTAAAATGCGCATATCTTCCACAATTTGTAAGCTAGTCGTCACCAAATTTTGAACGTATGTTCCTGGTAACCCCCCTAAAAGATTGATATAGAATTGGATGGCCACGCCCACTACACCTCCTTAAACCGATACACCTATTTGGGTAAATCGAAAAAATCATATTTCGCACACAATTTGAAAGCTTGTCACCAAATTTGAAAGGTATATTGCTAGTACCACTTAAAAAATCAGGAAAAAAAAATTTGGACCACGCCCACTCCCGCCCCTAAAAACGATAAAAGCCTATATCTCCCGCAATTAAAGAGCTACAGTTACCAAACTTGGAAGAAACGATACTAGCTTATAACTATCGCAGTTTGAAAGGCAAACTAGCACAGTAATTCTTGGCGACATCTATCCTGTTATTTGCGACCTGTTATCAGCTTTTATTATGTATGGTATCAAAGTATGTCGCAGTCGGTTACGCCCGACTGCATCGTTCTCTCTTGTTTTCTTCTTCTAATTGTAGCTGTTGTGTGTATTTTCTTTATATGTATGGGTAGTAAATTGTTTACTTTTGTATATATATTTTAAAAAAACAATCGGTTGTTGTTTGTGTTGTGTTTGTTTGTTTGATTGTTTTTTTTTTTAAAAACGATAGTTCTCATCGGCCATGTGTATGGCCCAAAGAAATTTGGTTCTTTGCGTTTTGTTAAAGATCTTCTCAATCGGCACGCCGTTCTTTTTACACCTGCAAAGCATAATTTATTGATAAATATATATATATATATATACATAGACATTATAAATTTTGATATTACCAGGCAACCGATATGCGTGGATCGAGATAATTTAGTTTGGATGTGCTCAGCGCAATGGTCTTATTCTCGTCTCTATCAGTCTCTTGTAGTTCCAATTTCTTCAGTTGATCCTTCAAGCGCTCCAATTGTTTGGCCTTCTTATCGGCATTCATTTTCTCCTTGACCGAGCCGCGCTTGGATGCCTTCTTCAAATCCTGTGTTACGAATAACATCGATATAAATTTTATTACCAAATAACACAATGCAAACATAACGTAAATGGCTGCCTGTAACATAAGGTGGACAACAGAGACGATTGCGCGTCCTGTTATGCAGCTGCTGTGATTTTTGTTAACAGTTGTTAGCGATGACAGGGCAATTTAACAATTTCATTTGATTGCTACAATCTTTATTTGCAATTATGCACATAAAATATAGAGTTGGATAAATGACTCATTTTATTGTGATAAAACGGAGAACTCTTCTACATCTTCAAAATGAAGAAAAATCCCTTTCCATTCCGCAAAACAAAAAATGTCTTGTTTCTCATCTGGGAATGTTTTAAAGTGCTATTAATTGCCAAATATTTAACGTATGAAGTTATAACCACCCAGCATATCTAGTCTTTAGAAAAATTATTAAGACACAGGAAAACCTGAGACAACTTCACTAGTATTCCATTTAAACACAATAAAACTTAATTTTTTTTTGTTAATAAATTGTATAGCTATTCCAACAAATGGGGAGTGATGAGTGATAGCCTGCCAGAAGTTACAACCAAATCAACCAACTTACATGATATTCGGCCTCGCAGTCATCAATGTTGTCGCGCTTGGCGCGTATCTTCTCCTTCAGATTATCCATTGACTTCTGGTGTCCCTTGGGCACCGATCGCTGATGGTTACAGAGTATGGCGACGGCCCGATTGGCCCGATTATAGGCGAGCAGTTTCTCGGCAACGGTTGCACTCCCATCCGTGAGCAGATCCAATTGGCTTTGCAGTGTCTTCGATGCGTTATATGTGCGAAATACTTTAGCCGTGAGTCCTGCGAATACAGCAAACAAAATAAATGAATATTCGATTAAAGGTATTATGGATTATTATGCATACCTTCCATCAACTCTTTGAGATGCTCGTTTAGCACTTGGGTGTTGAGACGATCGAAGAGATCGTCGCCCTCCTTCTTGTTCTCCATGAAGAGTTCGAGATTCTTGAAGACGCGCTTCTCGACCTCGACCTCGTTGTAATAGCGTATGGAATCCTTGCCAGGAAAATCGAATACGACTACATTCTCCTTGCAGTTGAGCTCCTTGTGCAGCTGGACATGCTCGACGCGCAGCGAACAGCAGCCGACGGTATCCGCCTGATCCTCGTCCTTCTCATTTCCCGCCCTCAGCGCCAGCTTATCGATGAAGTAGAGGGCTACAGCCCGTTGCCGGACACGCATTTCCTTCGACTTCCATTCGTCGCGATATGTAGCGCGTATCTTGTCGATAACCTTGTCGAGCCGGCGAGCTGTCTCGTACTTGATGTGATCCTTTTCGCCCTTGAGCTTTGACGATGGATTCAGCATTATGTACTTGACCTGTCCCTGCACATTCTCCGTCCAGGAGGCCAGCCATGTGACGGTGTTGTCGTGGCGCACCTCTTTCCAGCGTCCGCCCATCGGCGGTTGTGGTACCTTGGACTGTTTGCCACAATTGATGGAGACATCGGCGGCGGCAATGCGACGCTTAATCATGCCCATTTTGGGATGCTCGCCACGACCACGAAATAGACCAGGTGGCTCCAAGCGGAAATTACCGATCTTCTCTTTATGGCCGTCAATCATACAGAAACCGTATTCCTTGACTAACGCCTCGTTCTCATTCTTTTTGAGGAGTTTCTCCTCTTTGGTGGCCGCTTTCCGTTTCTCTGATTCGGCTTGGAAGAATTGAAACAATTCCTGGAAATTGCACTTGCGAAAATCTTTAATGATCTCCTTCTCCTTGACGGTCATTGTTTTGCGGAAATCCTTAAAGAAATTAGTATTGAATACGTCCTTGGTGCAGTAATCATGATTCAGCATCTTGGCATAGAATGTTGCCGCCTCCTCCGTCTCTTCGCTCAGCTCCAAAGGTTTGCCATCGTAGAAGAATCGCACATTTTGCGGCACACGTTCGTAGGGCGGCGCAAAGACGGGTCCCTTGTGCTCCAGTGTTGTCCATTTGACGCCATCGTCTCGTCTCTTCTCCTCCCACCTGGACAATGACAATGACAATGATGATGCATCAAAAATACGTTTAAATTTTGTTGTCGATTTTCGTTTGCTGTTCTTATTTGGATTTTTACTAATACCAATGGTCGAAATTGCTGTTGCTGCGTTTCGTTGCTGGTACTTCATAAATAGAACGTTTAGTTCACGTTTTACAATCAGCAACGATAGCAACAGCGACATTTGTTTCTCTGCCTCTGCCTTGCTTTCTTTTATTATATTATTTCTTTTATTTTGTTATTTGTCAGTCATGCATTACGCAAATATGCCAGCCAGCAAACCTAACCTCAAATTCGATTGTTGTGTGCACAGCTGACGCACGCGTGCCCCGGTGAATGGCCAAAAATCAACAAAAAGAACAAGAGAAAAAAAAAACCATTGCTCGCTACTCATTTCGATGTCGTCGACGTCTGCCAAATGTGACTTTCAAAAATATAGGTCAGTGACATTCAGACTTAATACACACATACAGTGACAGCAACAGATATATACACACACACACACACACACATAAATACATGCAGATATGCACAATTGCTTGTTTTGCTTATTAATAATATCGTCGTTTAGCATAATCATTTTCAATGCGTTTCGATTTTCTAAAGTTTTAAAATATGCATTAAAATGATTAAATTTTAAACTCAACTTAAATAATAAACTTTTTTTTTTGCGTACCAAGCAACAAATTCTAATTCGAATTACAAAGTATTTCGAGTTGGGGTTATAAAGAACTTAAGAGTATTTAGTCAGACATGGGAAGACATTTGAGTTTCGATATCGAATTATGTCTAATTGAAAGTTCGAATTGTAATGCAATTTGAATTTCGAGTTTATGAAGAATTTCAAATTTGGAGTTATAAATGAATTCGTATTTTGAATTCGAGTTATGAATTAATTCGAGTTTTAAATTATAAAGAATTTCGAGACAATATTATATATATTATATTGTCGGGGTGGCACTCGAGTTATTATTATTATTATATTTAAATAGTAGTCAGTCATTTACCATCGCCACACTTCCTCCTCTTCGTCCTTTTTGATTTTGCGCGAATGTTTGGTGGGTGAAACGTGCTCCGCTTTGATCTCATGCTCCTGCAATGGAATCGAACGAATGGAACAAAGAAGAGTTGAATGATTCGGCATTTATTTTGCTGCACTTTTTTTTTTGGTTTACCTTTTTAACCTTTTTCTTTTTGGACTTAAAGTTGCTGCCGTAGTCATCATCGTGCTCCTCCTTGAGTCGCTTCTTCTTGTTTTTCTTCTCCTTCTCTTTGTCCTTATCCTTGTCCTTTGTCTCCTTCTTGATCTTTTTACGCGCCAGCAAGGGAATGTCATCATCATCGTCGTCATCTAAGCCATGCATCGATTCATCGGTCGGTTCTTGTTTCCGCTTACGCATTGCCAATGGCACATCTTCATCATCATCGTTATCGTTGTCATTGCGACCATCATCATCATCATCATCGTCGTCGTTCAAGGCGCTATCTTCCTCGGCATAGCTGGCCTCCTCCTCCCGCTTAGAAACAACAAACGAAGGCTCGTCGGATCGAAACTGGGACAAGGAGTAATCACACGAGCTCGCTTGCGATAAATCAAAGTTCTCCCTCGACTCCTCCTCCTTTTTGACATCCATGATGTGCTCCTCGTAGCCATTTTTATAGCCATTACATGCAGCCTGCTGTTGTTGTTGCTGCTGCAACTGAAGCTGTTGTTGCAACTGGAATTGTTGCTGTTGCAGTTGCAACTGCAATTGTTGTTGTTGCTGCTGCTGCTGTTGTTGCAGTTGCAATTGTTGCTGCTGCTGTTGTTGCAGTTGCAATTGTTCCTGCTGCTGTTGTTGCAGTTGCAATTGTTGCTGATGCTGTTGGTATTGGAGTTGCAGTGGATCATCGACATGTTGTTGATGATGATGATGTTCATTTGGATGTGGCTGCTGTGGTGCAACTGGCTCTGGCTTAACGAAGACACCATCGTAACTGGGATCTTTCGTTGCTGCTGCTGAGGATGAGGAGGAGCCTCCATGTCGAGAACTCGAACTGGAATGTTTGCTTTTCGATGATGAGGAGGAGCTTTTGTGGCGCGAGGAGCTCGACGATGATGATTTGTGCTTGTCCCGACTGCTGCGATGATCCTTACTCTCACGACGCTCCTTATCCTTGGAAGATGAGCCGCCGCTGCTGCTGCTCTTGTGATGATGGCTCGATGATGATGATGATGAAGACTTGTGCTTGTTGTCCTTATCGCGATGGGTGGACGAGGATGATGATGATGAACTCCGGTCCTTATCCCGATGCTTGCCACTTGAGCTGCTACTGCTGCTGCTCTTATGCTTATCCTTGTCCTTATCCCTGAAAAATATAAAAATAAGAAAATGAAGAGAAAAGCGAGAGGAGAGAGGCGAGAGAGAATATTTACCGACTACTGATGCTACTTTTATGTTCACGGGTTGAGCTGGAACTGGAACTGGAGCTTTTGTGGTTGCCCCCTCTGTCCTTATCACGATGCTTATCCTTGCTGGATGATTTATGTTTACTGCTGCTGCTGTTGTTGCTGCTATGATGATGGTGATGGTGTCCATTTGTAGTTATTACACCATTCCATTGCACTTCGCAAGTGCCGCCATTTTGCACGTGTAAATTCTGCAAGTAAAGCTAATTTGAGAATAGATCATAAAAAATACACACACATACACATACCGAGGCATAGGCTTGTATGTATGCATGTGAATTTTACACATCTCTAATTGACATTTGTGCATGCGTGCATGTATGTGTGAGTGTGTACATGTAGTTGTAACTGTAAAACAATATGAAGCATTCTTCGCTGACTACCTGTGTGATCGTATGTGCATGTGTATGTGTGTGACACATTTAAGTAGCAACTCTGCACAAGTCAATTGTCAATGATTTGTACAAAACAGCTACGTATTCGTATATGTTTCATATGTAATTGAAACATGGATATGGACACGGACACACACACACCACACCACCACCACGTGGTGAAAAATCAACCCTAACAATATTTGAAATGTATTTTTTATATATACATATGTGCAAGAAGATACATATGATGACAACTGTAGACAATAGGAGGGAGGGGATGGGGTAATGACCAACGTTTACTCTCTGTTGTTGTTGTGCATAATTTTCAACGTGTGAACGGTGTAAAAACATCAGATCAAGGCTGTTATTATTTTTATTTTTTTTTTTTGCTGCTGCGTACATATGCATATATTAGTATATAGGTAGATATGTATGTATGTGAGTAGAAATATACGTACACACATGTGATTACTTTGGCAGGCTGCGCAGTGTGACCAATTCGTACGATCAATAAAATATCGCTCTTCCAAAAATACTACAACACAAACCAGACCAAATATAATCGAAAACTAAACTTTATTGCTACTACATACATGAAGGAAAACGTGAACGATTTTCGACAAACATCATAATTGCAGTGACAGAGAGAAATCTCCATTAGTGTGAGTGCCAATCAGAAAGATTAAGATATGAACCATTTTGAGCAATCAACAACAACCAGGCAAGCAAGCAAGCAACAGCAAAAATGCACGCAAAATACCACGCTAGTATTTAGAGCAGCGAATAATCGGTCACACTGTGCTAAATACACATTGTCGGCCTGCCGTCTCTTGTCTGCCTCTGTCGCTGCCGTGTCTCTGCCTATGCCTACTACTACTTGCATGCATTGTCGCCATTTTCGTAAATTACCAAAGGCCTTTTACTCTTTTATTGCAATGAGACTGCGACGCATGATTTGGGCGCAGGTCTATCAACACTTCCACTGACGACTGCTTTTGCTGCTGCTGCTTTTGCTTACCAACGGAACTTATGCATTTCATTTCAAATTAACATGTTTGCACCGTGTTTCGTCAATGCACTTGCAGACACAGACGGACACACAACAGAGATGAAAAATTACATAAAATATATTTGTGTCGCAAGATTACTTACATTTTCTGTAGCCACATCCCCACTCATTTTGCACAATTTCTCAGTAGGCAGTGCGGCGCTCTCGGCTTTTTTCCCCAACTTTTTTTTCTTTCTTTTTTTTCTTCTTGCTTAAATACACTTTTCTATATATTGTCGTTTAATATATACACATATATATGTATATATATATATATTAATATATATATATGTACGTTAGTAATAGACGTTAGACTCGATTGCTAGTGGTATTTGTGCTTGAGCATTTATTGCAAGATACACAAGAAATTTATATTTTTTTTTTTCAAAAGTTCCTAATATATTAACACTTAGAAAATAGTCTTTCCCTTTTACAACAGCGCGCAGCGGCCACGCGAACACGTTCGTATGGAATCTACTTCGAACTGTATGCGGCTCTAGAGATGTACACTCCGCACAACTCGATAGTTTTCGAGAGAAGCGAGCGAACAACAATAACATCGATAAGTGTCGCTGTAAAAGATGATATTTTAGTATTTTTTTTTGTTGTTGTTATTCTTCGGTTTTTTTGCTTGCAAACGTTTAAGTGCACACTTTCTGGCATTTATACACACATGTATTCAGAATTTATACATATAACATAACATATTACACAAAGCATTTTTAATTTTTTTTGGTTTACGGTTTTTGTGTTCGTTCCAAAGAAGCGAAGTGCAAAACGCCAAATGGCCAGTCGTGGTACAGCAGCAACTGTGATCACGGCCACGACTGGCGTCATTCACACCACGCTTAACACGGCAACGGGAAATGGAACGGGAACGGGAATGGTAACGGGAACGGTAACGACATTGCAAGCAATCAGCAATGTACTCACTGTCAGCGCCCTGCACTCGAACAACAGCGTGAACATCTCTAATAACAACAACAACATCAATGTCAACAGCAATAGCAGCAGCAGCAGCAACAACAACAACAACAGCAGCAGCAGCAGCAACATTGTAAACAACGATGGCAACACTGGCACAGCGACAGATGGCGGCGATGCCGTTAAGCCAATGTATCCACGTCTATTTAATAAGATTGTGTTGACGTTGGAGAACAGTTTGATACCGGAGGAGAAAATCGATGTGACCCCATCCAGTTTGGATGGGCTCGATCATGAGACGGAAAAGGATTTGCGCATTCTTGGGTGTGAGCTAATCCAAACTGCTGGCATTCTGCTACGTCTGCCCCAAGTGGCAATGGCCACCGGCCAGGTACTCTTCCAGCGATTCTTCTACTCGAAGAGCTTTGTGCGTCACAACATGGAAACGGTGGCCATGAGCTGTGTTTGCCTTGCCTCCAAAATTGAGGAGGCACCGCGTCGCATCCGTGACGTCATCAATGTCTTCCATCATATCAAGCAAGTGCGCGCCCAAAAGTGAGTATTCCGTCTTCATATTCTCTCTCTTTTTCTTTTCCTTTTATATACTCTGTTATCGAAGGTTATCAAAGGAGCAAGAGTATATTGCAAATTGAGGCTACCAAATCGATAAAAATCGATCATTTAAATCGATAAAACTGCTTATCTCCTACAATTTCATAGCTACAGTCACCAGTTTTATTTGGTTGGCTGTGTCCTTCAAAGATCGGCATTGGCCGCCCCATCCCAAATTGGGAATATCTATATCTTCGGCAGTTTTTGCATTAGAGCCTGTAAATATCAATAATCGTGAAAAGGGACATTTCTGAAAGTGCATAAATATAAATTAACGATAGAGTAACCAAACTTGGAAAGTAGCTTGCTGGTCGGCAGATAAATTTTCAGACCACACCCACACCTGCCGCCCCAGGAACTTCGCCCGTAAAAATCTTAAATGGCTGTATCTTCCTCAATTCTTAAGCTGCAGTCACAAATTTGTGAGAGTATGTTAATAGTAATTCCCTTTAAAGATCGATAAGAAAAATTGGATCCATTTCGGATTCCAAAACCGATATACCTGGTAGTGTAAATCTCTGTCATAATCTGAAAGGTAAAGTGACAAAATCTTAACCGTATATTGTAACGCTCCTCTTCCACAATCTAAGAGCGTAAGTTACCTTAACCTAGGAAGGCAGCTTACTAGGAACCTTCTCCAACAATTTCTTTTCGGTCACGCCCACTACTGCCCTAAAAATTCTCAAAAGCGTATATCTGCTGAATTTTTATAGACAAAGTTGGGGGGCAAATAACTAGGAACCTTCTTCAAAAATAGGTATCTCCAGGCTACACCCACCAATATTACCCATTGGATTTATCTATTGGTATCAGAACATTTTCGCAATTAGTTCTCAATTGTTTTATGTTGGTTGCTGTTGACATTTCAGAGAAATCGCATCGATGGTGCTGGATCAGTACTATACGAACCTGAAGATGCAGGTGATTAAGGCGGAGCGTCGCGTACTAAATGAACTGGGCTTCTGTGTGCACGTGAAGCATCCGCACAAGCTGATCGTGATGTATCTGCAGGTGTTGCAGTACGAGAAGCACGAGAAACTGATGCAGATGGCCTGGAACTTTATGAATGATTCGCTGCGTACGGACGTCTTTATGCGTTATACGCCGGAGGCGATTGCCTGCGCCTGCATCTATTTGAGTGCACGCAAATTGAATATATCGTTGCCACATAGTCCGCCCTGGTTTGGTATATTCCGAGTGCCGATGGCAAACATCACCGACATCTGTTACCGCATCATGGAGCTGTATACGCGTGCCAAACCGATGGTCGACAAACTGGAGGCATCTGTCGAGGAGCTGAAGAAGCGCTATATCGATGCGAGGAACAAGACTAAGGAGGCGAATACACCGCCCGCCGTCATCACTGTCGATCGGAATAATGGCTCGCACAATGCCTGGGGCGGTTTCATACAGCGTGCCATTCCACTGCCCGCGGAAAAATCGCCCAAGAAGGATTCACGCTCTCGCACGCGTTCTCGTTCCCGTTCACGAACGCTGTCGCGAACGCCGCGTTCGCATTCGCGCAGCCGATCGGCGAGTCGGGAGCGCAGCAAAAAATCGCATCGCGATCGAGACAGGGACAGGGATCGGGATCGTGACAGGGATCGGGAACGGGAGCGTGAACGTGAACGTGATCGTGAACGGGACAGAAGTCGCTCTTCGCGTTCCCGTTCACGTTCGGCGCCTAAGCACAAAAAGAAATCACGACACTATTCGCGCTCCCCGACGCGCTCCAGTTCGCCGCACAGCAAACACCGCAAGAGGTAAATCCAAATCCACTTTGATGATCCCACTTTCCCACTGTAATCACCTATCCAATCCAATCCTTTCCCTGAATCTGTTCAAAATGGGGAGTAGATTTAGTCTGTCCATTCGTCTGTCTGTTTGACTGTCCGTCCGATATCAGAGATTTTGTGAAAAAAATTTAGCTTCTCGTATTTAATTCATTTTTATCAAGCGAATAGTGATATTTTATTTTTATTTTTTTAGTTTGATCACGCTGATCAATTTCAAAGATATAATTTTCTAATTTGGATTTGATATGTTTGTAAATTATTTTGTCAACTTCATCAAGATTGGTTGAAGAAAATTGGATATTCATGTTTATCTGAGAGGAATAATCTTAATCTAAGATTTTGGTTCTAGTCGAGGTCTCGACAAGAGCGTTCTTACTTGTTTTTTTTACTGTCCTTCTTACCTAGGTAGTAATAGATAAGACTTTGGAGACTTTCAATTTGAAATATAGTTTATGGTATATTAAGTTTGTTTCATTCGTATCGATAAGCATTCCGCTTCGCGAATATCGATCAAAATCGATAATCGATAGCAGTAAAGGCTAGACCTTAACATTATACTGATCACTTTCACATTTACGTAAGAAGGTAAGCTAGGTAAGATTAGGCTTAGGGAGCGTTTTTACTTGTTTTCTGTTTTGATTGTTTTGTTAATTTGTTTGTTTATAGCATAAATAGTTATATACAAATAAAATTCAATGTTCTATTTGATTTCATTGCGCAGGAAATCGTCGAGAGAACGCTCCGATTACTATATAAAAAAGGATCGTTCCAGCAATACGACGGGTAGCAACAACATTAGCGATAACGATAAATACCGCAACTCCGGCTCCAATTCCGGCAAGTCTCGCTACTCCTCAAACCGTAACAGTGGAGGAGGCGGAGGAGGAGGTGGCGGCGGAGGGGGAGGTGGAGTAGGAGGTGGCCGTGGTGGACACAAGCATCGCGATAACATCAACGAACGTTCCAGAGATCGGAAACGATAATCAACACTTTATATATATAGATACTACTGATGTACCGGGGAATTGTTTTTTTTTTTAATAATTGATATATTTATTTCGATTTAGACACAGTGGGGAAACTGAAATTGATACTTCAAATACAACATTGTAAAAATTAAAGAATATAAATTGATGAATCGAATAAATGTACAATTCCATAAATGGAGCATATTAATTTTCATTTTAGAATACAATAAAAATAATATAAGATAAATACCCGGTTTGATTCCCTGACACAAAATTCAACGACCTGAGAATTCGACTAGATATCATGAAAATTCAGACCCACAGTTTCATTTCTCGTGGTTGCATAGGTCATTGCATTTGCATCCGGGCTGTTGTCGGCCACCGTTGAAATAGTAGAAATCGTCGCCGATTGGCTTTTCCTGACCCAATACACCGGAAATTTCATTTTTTAAATATGTTTTCCTGTCGAACATTTAAGCAATTTTTGTTGTAAATAATTCCCGCCGGATAATAGAAAAATATATAATAAAACTTAATAAAAATAAATATCAGCTCTTAAATTTAAACACCTTAATTTTATTTTTGGTAATAAATTGAATAGCTATGCCAAATGTTAATCTTCACTTATCTTCAGCTTGTGTTTAAATAAAATATTTATAATTTTTCAACTATATTTAAAGTAAATATTTAAGTCTTTTTAAACATTTCTCAAAACATAGGTGTGCACTTCTATTATTGTGACCACAGCTGTATATCAATTTAGGTGTTTACGCATACGCGAATTGCCTCTGGCAGCAGCATTAAAACGTCTCTCTGGCAGGGCATGTGGCAGGCGTTAACACGTATTTCTGGCAGCTTTTTTGATTGTTTTATTTTTTTAAATTAGATGTCGATAGGTTGACTCCCACAGTCCTCCGATGTATGTAATCTCCGTGTTTTTTCAACAATTTTCAATATACAATTTTGAAAACCTCGAAATTAAGTAGATTAAGATTATAATCGATCTCTGGCGTTGTTTGGCTAAATAAATAATTTAAAAATTGTTGTAAAAATTTGATATCAACTCGCGTGCAGGTTTATTTATAAGTTATTGTGAATCCCACCAAATAAGCAGGAGTTGGATCGCATTTTTGACCGTAAACGGTCTGTGTTTGACGTATTTAATAACCGATATACATATTGGTACTTAGGCAATAATTTATATCAGGATCAAGATCAAGACCAAGATCAGGAGCAGGAGCATTAGCTCTCATATCCTTGGCGCAGTAATTTGAAGACGAACTCCTCCTGATCTCAGCTCTGAGTAAGGAATATATCGACATAGCAGCTCATTCAGCACAATACATATCTACACTGTCATAGTGTAGGAGAGCAGCGAGATTTGCGGATGGTGCAGCGACACGTCCCGAAACTCGGGCGTAAAGCTCAGTATGAAGAAGCTAAAGATTGTCGCAATAATCCATTCCGAGATGGTGCTAATCACATGATAATACCAACCACCGTCCGACGGATACCTGCAAAATAGAGAAAATCAATAGATGTATGTACAATGTCAAAGAAAACATGATTCACTTACCACTTTCGTGGATTTTGGCCATTGAAAAGAATGTGGGACATGACGCCCGTCACTGCCAGCATTATGAACAATATTGTGCAGCAGACGGACATCGTCAAACGAATGTGTGCGGTGATTCTGGTGCCAGCCATCGGGTATACCATGTACGTGATGAAAGCCTGCATCCAAAAGTATAGGGTGCCACAGCCAAAGCAACAGAACGCACCAATGAAGTGCACAATACGCACATTCGTCTCCTGGAAGTTGCCCACAAAACTGATTCCCAAGCAGGAAAACATGCCGAACCAGACAGCCAGGCGATTGTGGCGTAGCACAGCGGCATCTAGGTCTGGATGATGTTCGTACAATTGCAACACATGGCGATATCGCACATAAATTGTGATTCCCACTAGTAAGAGAGAGAGAGAGAGAGAGAGAGAGAGAGAGAGAGAGAGAGAGAGAAATAGAAGAAATAGAAGTCTATGGTGTAGGACCAAGAGATGCCCCGGAGCAGACATGAATGAAATGCTGCTCCAATCATAATCAATCAATATCAATCAATATACCCCTCTCGCAATGAGTACAGGGCAAGATGACAGTGCCGTGCTGTGGATAATTATTAGTCTGTTTATGACTCACGCTCCAATATTTGAGCCTTAATTGGTTTCTAGACGAAATGAGGCTTTCAACTTACAGAGAACGCTGCCAATGTTAATAAGCTGACCGAAAATGCAGCTTTCCGGCGAATAGGTGGCCGCATCGCTTATGTACGGCACTGTGGGCACCACATGTCCCTCCAGCACGGCCACAATATAGCTGTAAATACGCCGTAAAATATGGAAAAGTTCCAAAAACAAAAACAAAGAAATTAAAAACAAAACAATAACAATTGCGTTTTCTTTTCTTTGTTCTCTTTTTCTTTTTAAGAACTTACGTGCCCAGGAATGTCACCTGGAAGATGAGAAAGGTGGCAACCGGCAATAAGTAAATATTTGACATAATGTCAACAGCCGAAAAAGAAACGAGAAACAGAAACTATCAAATGCCAATCGTAAGTCAAGTATTGGCAACACAAAGATAAAATGCAGTGTTTAGGTTCTCTTCGCAGTGCTGCCAACTTGTTTTTGAAAAAAGTGTCAAATCGATAAAAAACGATTGCTGCCCATCTCTGATTGTATTTCACAAGTCACATTTGAATTGGAAATTTTGATCTCAAAGCAAAACATTAATTAAATAAGGAATTGCTGACAAACAGGTAAGTAAGAAAAAGTAACATAAATATAAATTTACTCAATTGATAACGTGTGTGTGGATTGTAGACAAACTGGCCATGAATAACAGTGTTGTCGAAATCGACGGCTCCTTCCTGGAGGGTGGTGGTCAAGCACTGCGCAATGCACTCAGTCTGAGCGCAATATTGAAGCGTCCGGTGCGTGTGATTAAGATACGTGCCAATCGGCCGCAGCCGGGTCTCTCGCATCAGCATCTGCACGGCGTTAATTTGTTGCGCGATATTACCAATGCCAATGTGACTGGGAATCAATTGCGTTCCACAGAACTGCAGTTTATGCCCACCACCATTGCTGGTGGTTCATTTAAAGTGGAAACTGGGACGGCTGCCAGCATTACGCTGATATATCAGATGGCCATGCCAGCCCTCCTATATGCCGATAAACCCTCACGCACCCAGGTCGATGGGGGAACAAATGTGTCATTTTCACCGCAAGCGGAATATATGCAACAGGTGCTGCAACCGAATCTGAAACGTTTCGGGATTTGTTTCGATCTCAAGGTGCTCAAGCATGGCTTCTATCCGCGTGGCGATGGTCGCTGTGAGCTAGCAGTGGAACCGTTGCGATCGTTGAAAGCGGCCGAGCTCATTGATTTTGGTCGCTTCAGTGGGTTTGAGGGCATCGCATATTATTCCGGCCGACTGCCGAAAAGTGTTGGCGATGATATGCAGCATGCGGCCAAACGGGAAATACATCGACTCTGGACGAATTACGATTGCACGATCGAGGTGATCAAGTATGAGACGGCTAAACAGCGTGACATGGGCGGTGGTATTCATATAACGGCCCTAACCACAACCGGCTGTGTTCTTGGCGCCGGCACTGTCGGCCAGAAGATTATAAAGGGCCATTTGATTGGACTGAATGCGGCCTGTGAACTGTCTGGTTACATCAAGAACGAACTGTGCGTTGACAACCACATGCAGGATCAGCTCATCATCTATATGGCATTAGGCAGCGGCATTTCCCGCATCCGCACCGGACCACTCACCAAGCACACACGTACCGCCATCTATGTGGCCGAACTGATGACTGGCGTCAAATTCAACATTGATTACGACACATCCGGACGGATTCTGCTCAGTTGCGAGGGCATCGGACATCGCAATGCTTACATCTAACCAATCAGACAAGCAGTCCAAGTCTAAGGTATATCCAACATCTAAGTCATTGCCCAATCATAAATTCAATATGTATGTTTACGAAGTGTATATATTTGTCACGGAAATATACGCTTTCATATATCTGTATGTTGCATCGCCCTAGATGCGGCGGAATATAGCCAAGAAATGATCTCCCTTATTGCGCACCACCTTGGCGCCTTCCTCGCTGCTCTGGTACAACTTCGGTGTAATCGGATCCGCTTTCTGCAAAAAAAAAAAACACAAAGCAATTAAATTTGATTGCAGACCTTTTCATATTATAAGTATACAATATGAAAATTCAATAAAGATTGCATAGGTATTTGGTTATTTATGCTAAATTTTCGAATATTAGTGTTCTCTACGGAAAAACTACGGCAAACTCGTAATACACTTTCTAGTTTGGCTTCATTTTCCCTAAGACTTTAGAGTTAGCGACTACAAATTTGGAATAGACAGTTGCGGTTAAAATAATAGTAGTGCGGCTTTTCAAACCAATTCATAAAATTATGACTCATTTAATGGTGATCAAATCGAGACCTACTCAAAATCCTCAATATGAAAGAAAACTGCAATTTGGCGAAAACAATAAATTTCTAAGAATGTTTGAAAATACTATTATTTTGCAAATACTAAACGTAGTAAAATATAACCAGCCATCATACCTAGTTTTTAGAAATATTATTTAGACGCACGGAAAACTGAGAAAACGTCACTTTATAGTGATAAACTTAAATAATAATTTAATACAAATAATAAATTAAAGGACTTTCAGTTTGTTTGTTAATAAATGTTAAGCTATGCTACGTTTTAAAGTTTACTTGTATTTAAATAAAATGTTCATAGTTTTTTAACTATATTTGAAGTTTTTTTAACATCTTCCAAAATATATGTGTGCACTACTATTATTTTGATTATTGAAGACCTGGACAAATTTCATAAAGATCTGATAAGAAATATCCATGTTATACAAGGCACAGCCATGAGAGCAATCCCATGCAAAAATCTTAGAGGGAAATTTGTATTTGTATTCGACTGCAACGTTATCACTTGTTAGATTTGAAATGAGTGTGCCCCTTTCGGTGTTGCATGCTAGTTAGTTTACTCACAGTTGCTTCGTCGCTGAGTCGTTCGTACAATGGATGCTGCGTCATGTGGGAGACAATCCACTTATGCAGATCCTCCACATCAGTCATTGTATATACGAGACCCTACGGCAGGAGAGAGGAACAGTTTGGGTATTTGACATACGATTGGGTCTAGTGACTTACCCCCGTGCGCAGCACATAGGCATATTCGGAGAGCAGGGCCTGGTTGATGATGCGCCATTTGTGCTTGGCTCGCTTGAAATGCGGATCGGGATACAGAAAAAACATTTTCTCCAGCTGACTCTTACGGAAATAGTTGGGCAAATATTTCATTGCATTGGTGCGAATGCAGGCGATATTCTGATAGGCTGCTGTCTCTGAACTCTTCAATCTTAAGGCCGCAATGCGATCGACAACATAGTCGGACACCTTGACGCGTATTTCCATGCCGATGGACAGCTTTTTGGGATACATTTCACCGAGGGTGACCAGAAAGCCGCCGTAGCCGCAGCCAATGTCTGCGAATTCGACCTGCTGCTCGTCGTTGACAATGCTCGGATACAGTGAGCGCCAGTCCACATCTTCTGGCCGGGCGGGACTGTGTAAGAAAATCCATTAAATGTTTGTACTATTGATAAAATAGCTGCTCACTAATCGAAACTGTGATCCGCAATGGGATTGGAGTGGGCGCGTTGGCGATAGAATCGTTTCTGAGGCAATCCCGTTACCGCTGACGTTGTGGACAGCGCTTCGTGCTCCTTTTTGTTGGTCACCATTTAATTAATGAGCTCTGGGCTTGGAATTATTGAACTTAATAAACTATCAACAATTGGTTTATCAGGTAAGTATGCTCGACACATGTCTTGTTATCGATGCTCACGAGAAGTATCGATAGCTACAGGTATAAGGACTGTTTCAGATCGAAGATTCTAGCGAAAGAATTACCTAAAAAAAACCCGAAATACCAAATGGTATTTCTAAATTAAGAATACGCTCTCACACTTTTGGTTTGTTTACAAAATTTGAATAGTTTAACTCATCCTATATCTACAAAATATATATATAAACAACAAATTAAATTTGCTTGGGCAATCAGAAACGCCAAACTTCCAGTTTCTTATGGGTTAGGTTTCATATTAGTTTCTTCACCTCAATAAACGCTTGTTTTTTTTCACGATTAAAGTGACTTAATTTTATTTTTCGTCTACACAAAATATTTATAATTTTTATATTTATAAAAAAATGTATCAAATTTATTATTTTGGCACCGTCGTATAGCTGTTCACAACAGTGACTAAATTGAGCGTCAAAAATTCGCTGTGAAAAATTTGGCGACCTTTTCATTATCGATAACTTTGTTTTCGATCTGTAAACAGTGCTGTATATGGAGTCTTTCAGCATCGATAACATTTTCGATCTGTAAACAGGCGTATAATGAGCAAGTGGGCAGGTCCATTATTGCCGCTGCTTATCGCTTGGACCATATCGATTGTTTTGCAACCCCGAGCTGCCATCTCTAACGCATTGTGTATGCATTACGCATTTGCGAAATTTACCAGAGATACGTACTTCCTTTTTAAAGTGAAATTAAAGACACTTTCTGTGGGCTGTGCCTGTGCTGAAACGATTAACAATCGTGGCCGGGCAAGCGAGCCACACCAGAGCTCCCATGGCCATGTACGCCACCAACAATGGCAGCACAAATAAGGCGCCAAATAGGTAAGTCGCGAGCACAAATTTTGTGCAGTGTGTACAATTTGTGTATGCACGTATGTGTGCATGTGTGTGTGTGTGTATGTATATATATGTTTATGTGTATGCATAATGTTTGTGTGTTGTGTTCTATTTGCAGTAATGCAACAACGATGTTTGACAACACAATAACAGTAACGCCAATCAAAATGGAGCTCAGCGATGCTCTGGCCAAGCCAGCGGGAACTGGAGCAACGCCGTCGCTGCGTCGGCCAAATGCCGTTATTGTCACCACACAGCAGCTGGCAATGCCCAATGCAATGCACTCGCTGACAAACAGCAGCAACACTGGCAGTGGGAGTGGCAGCAGCAACTCTAGTGCCATCTATACGGGCATCAGTGTGACGTCCATGTCAACAGTGGCAACGGCGGCATCGGCGCCCAAGGAGAAGGCAACCAAAGCGACCAGAGTTCAAGTGGCACGCAAACCGCCGCCGACCATTGACAACTTTTGGCCAAACATATTGGGCGAGGTGAACGGGATTGGTCAGGTGGATGCCAAACATCAGGTATTACCTCTGGCGCGCATCAAGAAGATCATGAAACTGGACGAGAATGCCAAAATGATAGCTGGCGAGGCGCCGCTGCTGTTTGCGAAAGCCTGCGAATATTTCATCCAGGAGCTGACGATGCGCGCCTGGGTCCACACCGAGGAGAGTCGTCGTCGCACGTTGCAGCGTTCGGATATTGCTCAGGCTATTGCCAACTATGATCAATTTGACTTCCTCATCGATATTGTGCCGCGCGAGGAAATCAAACCGTCGACATCATCAACGCAGAAAACCAAAGAGCCATCCAGCTCAGGTGTGACAACAACATCCTCCTCGAATGCTGCTGCTCCTGCTAATGCTGGTGCTGCTGTTGGCAACGCTGTTGCTGTGCCGACAGCAACTGCTGTTGTTAGCAATACCAACCTGAACAACATCAGCAACATTAGCAACAACATCAACAACATGTCCAGCGTCAACTTTACAACAAACAATCTATTAGCTGGCGCCAATGTACCTGCTGCTGCTGCTGCTGCCGCCGCTGCTGCAACTGGCCTCAAGCTGGATGCGGCAACGGCCGAGGTGCTCGGCTTTGGCACCGTCACTCCGGATCTGTTTGCCGCAGCCCAAGTCGCTAGTAGTAATCACCAGCAGCTGCAGCAGCTCACCGCCCAACAGCAGCATCATCAGCCGCAGCAATTGCAGATCATACAGCAGGGAGCCGGTGGCCAGCAATTGCAATATTTTATTGCCCTGCCTAACCAACAGCCCACTCAGCTAGTGCAGCAAATCCATCAACACCAGCAGCAACAACATCAGCAACAGCAACAGCTCGGATTAAATATTGTTGCACAGCAGCCGACACAGCAGCTAATCCTCACCGCCGGACCCAATGGCCAGTTGACAGCGACGCCGGCGCCGACAACAGCCCAACAACAGCAAACGGCGCTGCTTCAGAATCTGGCACAGCAACATCAGCAACAACAACAGCAACAACAGCAGCAGCAACAACAACAGCAGCAGCAGCAAATCCAACTGATCCAGCAGGTTGTCACACCTAATGGCGAGCTGACCAATGTGCCCGTAAGTAATTGTTCTTGGACTGGGACAGACAGCTGAATAGTAATCTATACTCGAACAATTCAATGCGATTTGTTAGACTGTTAGAGAAATGCCAGAAAGTGAAAGCTAAGACCCGATTGTTTATTGGAGTAGATGATAATCCAGACTCGGCCAACAAACTGCGATCGACCGTTCGAGGTGTATATCGGGCTGACATGAAACGACGATCTCATGTTAAGCAGAAAATTCCACTTTCTTCACATGCCTTGGCGAGAGACTTTCGAACAGAGGCTGAGCTTCTCTTTTAGCTGGGCAGCCATCAGGGACATTAACTTGAACTGCCCTTTTCCAACTTTGAAGTCTCTACTAGCTCTTATAGTCTCTGAGATCGGCGTGGCTATATCAACACTTTAAGCCATGTCAAAATATATTGACCTATAGCTTAATGCTCTATTTTTTTTATTATTTTATATCGGCTTAGAGTATAATAATAATTATAACAATTTTGTACTAATTCAAAAATGAAATACTTGATTGCAGATTGCGATAAATGCGAATCAGTTGCATTTGCTGCGTCTGCAGATGCAACAGCAGCAACAACAGCAGCAGCAGCAAGTTGCTGCAGTGCAAGCGGCGGCAGCAGCAGCGGCAGCAGCTGCGCAACAGCAGCAGCAACAGCAGCAGGTGATTATCCCAACGCAATTGTTAACCGCACAGCAGTTATTGCAATTGGGCGGCACGCCAACAAATGCAACAACTGTGACACAGCAGCAGATGCAACTGCACCAACAACAACATCAGCAGCAGCAGCAGCAGCATCAACAGCAGCAACATCATCATCATCAGCATATACACATAACCACCAACCCAAATCCAAATGGCAGCAATGCCAACAACACAATCAGCAACAGCAGCAACAACAATAACAACAACGGCAACAACAGCAACACATCGTCCATATTCATAAATTCGGCGTCGAACGCCCAAGTTGCGACGCAGGCTCAACAACAACAATCGCAGGGTATTGCAACATTAGGCAACGATCGCAGCTTCCGGTAAAATCCAGAATCTTAAAAACCACAATAAGCTAGAGGCGAAACTGCAAACGATATGAAAATACACACACACACATCTAAGCATAAGCATACATCTAGTAATTGTAAGTTGAAAAGTGTTTAGTCGTAGTATTTAATTTAAGTCCAACAACAACAACAATTTGGCCATTTAGCAATCATATCGATAATAGCATCGGGAGGCAATTTGGTTTTTTTTTTGGCACTTTAGCTGCCATTCAGCTCGTACTAATTGTATATTATTGCAGATTTAATTTAGTTAACCCATTTAGTCGTCTAAGCCAACTGTATAATATAAATAATAGCAGCAGCACATAAGCCATTTACAACGGCCGAATACATTTGTACTCTAATTAGTGCAGCGGAACAGAGAATGCCCAATACAATACAATACAACAGCAGCATCGAAATGTATCTGTATGCCTGTACAGTGATCGCTCGATATTGAATAATGCAAACGAAGTCATTTTTTACCTTTATCGTTTCATTTGTGTAATTGTTGTTGACTGCATTTTTCCACGATATTCAATTGTCCCATAAATGTTGTACAAATTTTTTTGTATATTTTTCAAAATTTACATTTTTCTGTTTAAGTAAAACCCAATAGAAAGTTATTGCTAAAATAAGGGAAAAACATTTGCGCCGTGCAGATGGTATTCGAATTGTGACGTGAAGTATAAGTATTCTTGATCGGCATCTCGAGCTGAGTCCGTCTGTCCATCTATCCATTTAACTATATGAATTCAGTCAGTTTTAAAGCTATCTTGATGAAACTTGGCACGTATCCGTCCTTTCGCTGCAGGCAGTACAGGCCGGGTCGGATTACCATATATCATATAGCTGCTATAGAAGCAATTGGTCGAGAGATGAGTTCTTACATGAACAACTTTTGCTTGCCAGGTTATCTGAATTTAAGTCCCTCTTTGCATACGCATAGATTATACTAGGAGTATAAAGCATCAGCATCGTCAACATCGGACTACTATATGTCAGCTCATATAGCTTTCAACGGAACAGTCGGTTGGAGTTTCTTTCGTTTTTAGTGCACTTCGGTTTTCGGATTCTAGCTTGTTTTGTTTACATTGTTTAAATATTTAATTAGAATACCCTCTGAAAACACACAGGTTCTGGTTACTGAGCGGTCGCTGTAAATAGGTATTTGTAATTGTATGGTATCCTTGCTTATTGTACATATCATATGAAGAATTCAAGAAATGTTTTAAACCACCCTCGATTAGCATTCCCTGATATTTGCATACTGAGCTACAGGTTTCACATCCAACTTTTAACAATTAACATAAACAATAGCAAATCACACCCAGAAGTAAAAAATAAAATATAAGATCCATATACATATGTGTACTATATGCCTCTGTATTTTTAATTGTAATTGTATTTGTGACGTTAACAATTGGTATTTAATGAAGTAAAATTTGCAGGAACACAATTAAATTAGATTTCAATTTACGCTGCAGCTTCGAAGAACAAAGTTCTGCAAAATGTTTTCCAACTTCACTAGCACACCTCTTTCTCTCTCTCTCTCTCTTTCTCGCTCTCTCTGTCTCTCTCTCTCTCATGGGTAATCTATATAGCATAAACTTTGCTGCTCGTACCGAAGATCATGTGTATTTAGTTAAGTTAAGCAAACCCAAAAATGTAAAAAGAAACAAAAAAATAACAATATCATTTATAAGTAAAATTCATGTTGCTCATTTCTTGTTGGCCAATATCTTATTTATGTCCTGCAGCTCCCTGGTACTCCATGGTTCCAAGGGATCGGGGGGCGATCCCGCTTTCCTCGCATGTGCTGAACGTCCCCGTGTTGTCTGCTGTCGCTTCATCTCCAGCTCCGCATCGCTCTCCTCGGGTGAAACTCTGCCAAGTGGAAAGTGGAAAGCGAATATAATCAATTTGAAGTTGAGCTAACACTAAAAAAAACACCGCAATTTTTACCGATTTACTACAATTGAGGCATTTTTTTTCTGCGTGTAAGCACTTCTCTGACTCTCTGTCAGCTCTCAGCTCACTTGTTTTTGCGTCGAATCCTGGCGCTTTTAGCGCGACGAGCTGCCTCATCCTGTGTGGGCTGGCATTTGCGCAAATGGAACTGTTGCATTGTGGCATGCACCTGCTCGGCAGTTGGCAAATCATCGCTGTCCTGTCCACCACCGTTGCCATCCTCGGTCTCCACTTCGGCCTCCTGCTCAATGGTCAGCACCTCCTCCGCAACAGCCTCCTCATCAAAATTAAAGGCCTGCAATAGAGAAAGATCATCAGGGATGATGATGTTTCTCGGTTTTTAAGCCATTTTAAGCTTACTTACCAAGTCCAAATCGGGCAATTGTTGACCCCAGACGGATGACATGACCTGGTTACCATCGAAGTTGTTCGTCCGCTTGATGTCCGCCTTGGAGAGGGCGTTGTGGGTGCGCTTCGCAAGCGATAGTTTGCCCAAAATGGGGCCCCCACTGTCGCTCTCCTCCGTCTCCACTTCGGCCAGCATGTTCATGAACTCCTCCAGCTTCTTGGGATCGACCACATCCTTGGGATCCTGGAAAAGTGTGGTCATGGCCTTTGGCAAAGCAGGCGATAGGGGAGCAGCTGTAACTGGCGTCTTCGGGGCTGCAACAGGAATAGGAGTTGCTTCGGGCAGCTTCTTGGTTAGCTGCGGCTGTGTCTTCAACGTCTGCTCGACCAGATCGAATGCCTTATTCGCCAGCTGCTGCAGTCCGGCAAAGTAGTGCGGATCGGGCGTCTCCGGCCGCTGATCCGACATCAGTATTAGCTCACGAAACGGATCTGGCACAATGGCAGCTGCTGCGCCTACTCCTGCTCCTGTTCCGACTGCTGTTCCGACTGGTGTTCCTGTTGCCGTCGTACGCAATGGGACGCCATTGCTTGACGCCGGATTGCTGGCAAAGGTGAGCATATCCATTGCATTGGTAAAATCGGATTCGGTGTGCAGATTATACGGATCCTTCAGCTTCTGCTTGGCCACCTTAACCGGACTCGAGATGGAGGCGCGTCCCCACATCAAGCGCCGCATCTCCTCCCCAGTCATGCCACGTTTCTTTAGAGCCGTCAACGTAACGCGTCCAACTCGCTAAAGGAAAAAAGAAATATAAGCGCATGTGGTGCATCTCCGATCCCCTAAATATATATTTATATTTGTATATATTCTTCACGTCGTGCTGTCTCGACTAGACTAGAGTATTCTAGCTTGTTTTCGGTTAAAGGTAGCAGAATGATGATTTACCTTCCAGTTGGAGACGGCACCTTTACGCTGCTTGGCCCTCGTTTTGCTCTTGCTCTTGATGACCATCACGCCACGGACCTCGAAGCCGGTATCGTCGGCGGGTCCCAGGGGAATAGAGTATGCCTCCAGATAGCCCTTGGCGTCCGCTTGTGGAACAGCACGCTCCAATGTGACAACAATTTTGGCCCATTGTTTCATCCACTCCTTCTCCGACTGCTCGATAACGGTCACATACGTATTGCCCATCATGGCAATCAACATGTTCAGCAACAGGATCGGCACAAATATCATGAATATGACAAACACCGTTTTCGATAGGTTCGGATAGGTTGTCTGATTCAGATCGGGATACTGTAAGCAATATGATTATGACTTATGCATTGCTTATGCTTTTTTTAAATTATATGTTCACTCATAAAATTTACTCACATTATAGTCGCCCAGTGTTGTTTGGAAGAGGGCCATCCAGGTGCTGGTATAGGTATTGAACATGGTCGACTGCACTTGCGGGTGTCCCTTATAGAGGAAGTAGAAGGCCTGCGAGAAGCCGCACAGGACAATTGCGTAGATGATGCCAAAGGTGAACATATCTCCCGTAATCATCGAATATATCATTGTCACAAATGGCCCCGTCAAACGTATCGCTCTGCGAATGAAAGGTGAATTGGCATCATTAGCTCGGCAAATTAGCGATTAGTGAGATACTTCCGTATTCTGTATTCACGCTTACCCGGCAAAAAACATGAGCAGAAACCAACTGCCGGGCACGGCAAATATTAATATGGCCTCCTCGGTGTCCGTATCGCCAACCAATCGAAACGGTATACAGGCCAGGATGAGCAGATTGGAAAACAAAAAGATGGCCTTCGCTGGAGCATGAGACTGAGCGCAAAATCAAAATCAGATTAAGTCTCATGTGAAGCAATTTATCAAGCTTAAATGCAGTATTCATATAGAATCAAATCATAATTTTTAAAATCGGATGAGTTTCGACGAAGTTATGGCTGTAGGATGTGTTGAACCCTTTGATACCCACATTCAGAAGGATTAATTTTAACATAAGAATCGGTCCAGAGCCGCATTTCCAACTTTAAATGCCATAGTGATCCAGAGGTCAATTAATGAACATATATGCATATAGTAGCACATACACATATGTAGATATGTACATATATGCATATAGTTTAGGGATTGTACAACTTAATGATACGGTTATAGTTTCGAAAGACAATAGATGAGCTGGCATACTTACTAGCTGCTTGAGAAAGGCGGATAGGCCTTGATTCTTGATCTCGTCACCCTGTTGGAAGACGACATAGCTCAGCACACCAGCGATGGTCGCCAGTTCGGCACAATATCGCGCCACAGTCTGAGCATTGTAGTCATCTCCAGCTCCATTTGCATCCGCATCGCCATCTACCTCGCCATCACCATTGGCATCCAGTTCTCGGAGCGCAGCTGTGGCTGGTCCATCTCCATTGTCCTCGCTATCGTCCTCGCCATCGTGTACGGGACGAAGATAAACGGATACGGATAGACAGAGCAAATGCGTGGACAAGATGAGCAGACGCTTCAGAAACTGATTCTGTGCAAATGTTTTCCATTTCTCCTCGAGCAGGCGCTGTATAATCCCACCATCCAACATGTCTAAGTGCTCCGGCTTTGTTCCATTCAAGATGATGAACAGCGCCGAATTCCAGTCTACAATAACAGCAAGATAGAACGTTGCCTGTGAAATAACAGGTGCCACAGAACAGGGTGGGTGTAGCCAAGAAATACCCATCTTTGAAGGAGGTTCTAATCTACCTTCCAATTTTTTTGGTTTTAAAATTGCGGGACATATATAGGCTGCGTCCGTTTTGAGGGGCAAGGTCCAAAAATGTTGTTCTGCTTTTAAAAGGATGTTACTTGAAATATACCTTTCCAACTCAAAATTTGAAAAAGATATGTTGCTATATGCAATTTTTGTGGCCTTGTCCGATCTCGACCTTTAAAGGACGAAAAGCCAACCAACCAAGATTAGTGACTGTAGCTTAGAAATTGTAGGAGATAAGCAGTTTTATGGATTTACTATGATTAGGAAAAAGACGTAGCACCCAAAATATTAAAACTTGGCCTGACGCTGGCAGAGACCAGTATATGTTCCAAGTTTCAAGTCTCCAGCTTTAAGGCTGTCCGCTTATACGGACAGACAGCACTGCACAGAGGGAATTTGATCAAACAGAGTATAAAAACAAAATGGATCGGCTTGAAAATCGAGCAATTTGCTCGGTTAATATATACTCACTGGTGCGTCCGTCTGGGAGTAGCGTGTCCAGGGCATTCAATGGATAGCCGGAGCAGGTGATGTTGCTGTAGCGCCAGAATTCGCGAGCGGACAGCTCCAACATTTCGCGAAAGACTTCGGCACGGCCCAGCTTACAGGCAAGGGTGAGCGGTGTCAGACCCGTCTGGTTGACAATGCCGTTTTTGGCCGGCGTCTTTGGATGCCGCAGCGCATAGCCGAACATGTCCAGTTTGTCGCAGACGACAACCATATGGAGTATCATGTTGCCAAACGAATCCTGTGCATCCGGATCGGCACCACAATCGACGAGCAAATTATAGACGCTCTCATTGGCACAGCAGGCTGCCCAGGCCAATGGATACTCACCCATGTAAGCCAATCCCTCGTAATCGGTGCTCTTGGCCGGATTCATGCGTTGCTGATCGCGTGGCAAAAAGAAACTGCCAATCGCCCGCTGATTGATATCCGCACCAGCTTCGATTAGATCGGCGACAAGCTCATTATTGCTATACGCAATGGACAGATGCAGCGCACTGGCGCCCAAATACTCTTCCCCCTCCATGACGTCTAGCGCGAGATTGGGGAAAACGCGCAGCAGGACGCGGGCCAATTTCGTATGAATTTTCGAATCACAAATGATGAGCACGTGGAGCAGACTCTCGCCGAGTGCGCCACGATATTGCATCTGCCAGCAGGCCTTGTGATCCTCCCATTTGCCTAACGGATCGTGTATCGATAGCGATGCCTCAATCGGTATGGTCACCTCCGTATGATCACGATATTTCCAGCGTAGAAACTCCGCCCGGTTGATTATCTGACCCTTGCCATCATTGTACATGAAGACGCCAAACTGTTCCCGGATCAATTGCTCCACAGCAATCAGGCCACCCGTATTGATCGCATCGATCAGATCACCACCTGTAAAAATACACAAAACATATTTGAAAAACGAAAAGCTAATAGTCAAGCCTATAAAGCTAAAGCTGCAGATATTTGTTAACCTCATTTTCTTAATCTTATTCAAAATTAGATGGAAATTCTAACTCAGAATGCCTATATCAACTAGATGTCATAGGGAAAATAGGATCTGAAAATGCATACAGCTAAAAGGTAATTCACAACAATATGATATATAAATATAAGTTGGAATATATATCTAAGAATCACCATAAATTTATAAAACTGACCGATTGTTCCAATGGTATCCTATATAATAGTCTGATCTTGATCGTTTTATGTACAAATGTGAGCAACATATTAATATGCCGAACTAAAAAGTTTATTCCGGATAGCTTTGTAAGCA
Source organism: Drosophila anomalipes (assembly GCA_035041615.1). Lineage (NCBI taxonomy): Eukaryota > Metazoa > Arthropoda > Insecta > Diptera > Drosophilidae > Drosophila > Drosophila anomalipes. Next base: position 32,277,049 of record JAWNKZ010000064.1, on the reverse strand, counting down.
AAAATGTTGCTCATACAAGAACTCTCGATCGATTATTACCCATATATGATATAGTAATCGGATTCGGCTCCGATACACGTACTGCAGCAACAAGACGGCTAATGATGCTGATCATGTATATGTATGTATATATTTTATGGGATCGAATGCGACTTTTATGCATTACAAGCAACATGACAAAATTATAATATCATCTCAAACATTTTTGCCTTTAGAATTGTTTTTCGTAATCATAGACAAAAAAGTCGACATATTTATTTATTCTTAGTTAAAGATTGGGGGTTGGGGATGTGATGGATGGGATGGGAATGGGATAGGTGGACTGATTTGTGTTTGGTGGCTTACCTCTTTTATAGTCGGCCAGTTTATAGAGCAAGCATTTGCATGCGGTCGCCGAGGATTGGGAGATGACAGCGTCCAGTATGGCGCCAGGCTTCATCTCTGGCGCCTTCTTGCGCAGACATTTTTTCAGCAGGAACTTCATTGTGGAACACCATAACCACAACCTAAACCCAAACGATGCACTGCACCCAACTCACTGGCTTGGTTTCAGCTTGAGCATAGACTAACCAAAATAAACATATTGCACAAGTTTGTTTGTTCGATTTCGAATCCAAGGCAACTCAGTCACAGCGTTGTCTAGGCAAACACCCACTTGAGAAACACACACACACCCTTCCATTCACCTCCCATTTTGCATAACAATTGAACCACTTTACAGTTACAATCATCGTTCTACATTTTTTTTTTCTAAAAACTAGAAACAATTTCCATTTTATAGGGCGATTTTCATCTAGGGCGGTTTGCTCAAATTTGAGGGCGATTTTTTTCTGAGTGCAGAAATTTAAATCATCAACATAAATTTGATTTTGTATTGCATTTTTTTATGTTTGTTTTTATTATTATTTAATTAAGTATATAAATATATTTTTTTTTATTTTTATATTTTATTTGTTACTTAGAGCTAGAGTATTGATATCGGGATATACTGTAAAATAAATTGTATAAATTGTATGCCTTCTTTTTTTATTTTCTCTTGTTTAGTTTTTTTTTTTTTGCTTTCTTTCTTGTTTTGCTTTATCGGTTTCTATCATTTCGCTTGCTTTCATCATCTCGTTTTGCATTGCTAAACGTACGTTCTAAATCATTCGCACTTTCTTGATATATATATATATATATATATATATATTATATATATAGAAATGTATACCTGTTTTTGTAAATATGTTATGTATGTTTTATGTTCTATATCATATACATATATATATATACATAGATATATATATATATATGTATGTGTATATGGCTAATCAGTATGCAGCATCAGCATCCGTATACACACAGTAAATGTATGCACTATGTAAGTATACAAAATATATATGTATGTATATAAATATATCGAGAGCGATTAATATATATAATAATTATTATAGTTTTGTTTGTTTGTTTGTTGTTAGTGTATCGACGAGTGTAAACAAGAATGTAAATAATAATACACTTTACAGACCCACTGTACACTCCGCACAGTGGTCTCAAATGGCTAAACGGCACATACATATGTATATGTATATGTATATGTATACTATTTAACATCAAGTCGAATGTTGCTTGGACTAATCGAATTTCTTTCAATACATTTGGGTTTTCATTTTGTTTAAGATCATGCTTTATGCTATATATGTAGATGTATATATATAATATAGTAGTATACATATTGGGTATGATGTTGTTTTTGATTTTGTATAGGTATGCATATATAATAAGTATTAGAGTTGAACAGTTTAATATCGATAGAAAAGTTGCGAATATTGGAAATAGCTGTTTTGTTGTGTGTGTTTGTGTGTGTTATGTGTGTGTTATCTGTGTATTAGCGCACTCATAAATGCAACGTTTATTGATTTGAATATTATTGTGGTTGTTGTGACTTATTTCTATATCAATATATATAGCTTTAGGCTAGGCTCTATTGGTCAATTAAAATTGTCAATCAGTCATAATTTTTTTGTAATTTTTGTTGCTGTTCCGTATACAAAATATATATAGTACTATATAGTATTGTTGTATACAAAATTGACTACTATATAGCGGTATATATGTTTGTATATATATAGTAATATGCCATGCCAGACTATTGCAAATACACAAATACAATATGTGTGTTCCACATAAATGACGGTTTCATGTTGTTTTCATCGGTATCGGTCTATATATATTTATATAGTCTTATGGAGCATTTTGAATCTAATTTTTGCTGCCACAATAAAAAAAATGTGTTTTTAAATGACAGCGATGCGATTTATTAAGTCTTTTCGTTCAACATTTTGGAATTGTTTTCAGTTTTTTCTTTTGATGTCTTTTCTCATTTAGTTAGTTTTTGATTTGATTCTGCTTTGTTTTTAGTTGTTACTTTTTTGTTTTATTTTCTTGGTTTAGTTTTTGTTGTTGTTCCTTATTTAACAAAAATACTCGCTTGATTGGCTTACGCATAAACGTCTCAGTTTTCAGTACAGTCTCTGTTTTTTTTGTTTTTCTTGTTCTTGTTACTTTCGAAAATTACGGGAGCGGGGGATGTCCCCTTTTGTATGTATATCATGAAACGATTTTTGGATCGCTTAAAGGAAGCAACGAAATTTGTTTTTATCTAAAGACAAAGACTAGAAGAGTTCTTGTTAAAACCGAATAAAAAAAAACACTTTTGTGAATGTGAAAAAAAAATGCTAACAGCAAATTTGCTTGACAAAAAATTAAAAAAAAAATAAATTATTTGTTCTCTATATATGATATAAAATACATAATGTAAGGACTTGTTTGTGTGTTTTTGTCTGTCTGTGTGTTTCGACCCGGCTCAGGAGGTTGTGCTCCCATCGAGAGAGATTTACTAACCAAAAGTATATATAATTTAGAGAGCTTTGCTTTGTTACAAACTGCATGAGCATAAATGAGAACTATACTGAGAGGTAAAATACTCGTAAAATAGAAAAAAAACCAAGAAACAAAAAAAACTATACAATTACACAATTGTACATTAAGCGTTCTTTTCACTTCTGTTACTCATCTGATCATCATTATGATCATAATATATGGCCACAAACTCGCTCGCTCTCTCTCTCTCTCTCTCTATCTCTCGAAATGAAATGAATTGTTGAAAATGTTAAAATACGCTTAACTAATTTTGGACTAACTACTTAAATCAAACACAGTATTTGTGTACAATAAACAAAATACAAGCACACATACATATATATGTATAATAAAAATACATAAAAAAAACAAACGAACGAATGAACTTATAAAAAATAAACACAATATATATATGTATATATATATAAATATATATATATATTCATACATATATATTTGTATATACGCCTTAACAATTGTAATTTGGCAAATTATTGAGCAACTGCAGTGGGGCGAGGGGGGGTTGAGGGGGAGTAACTGCGGTTTACATTGGCACAACCAGTTAGCAAGCAGTGCATACAATATATGTTTCTCTCTCACACTATATCTGCCTCTTCTCTCTCTCTCTCTGTCTCTCTCTAGCACCGAGCAGTTTATGACGCGTTTGCTATTTACATGGCTGGACCCTAAAAAGCGTTTACAGCCAGCCTGCGCTCACGCGCTGAGGTGGGTTCGTGTGTGGAGGGGGTAACGGGGAATTGTTGAAGAGCAAAAGCTCACAAATTGCCTAGCCATAAGCCCTGCGCCGGGTCTGTTTGTCTGTATGAATGTGTGTTGTGTATGTATGTGTGTGAGTGTCTGTATCGGTTTGTATATATATATTAGTATATATATATATACATATATATATATATATATATATATACGAGTTGAAACTTATCTATGAGTTTGTGTATATTTAATAATATATAGAGCTTATGTGTAGGAGGCATAGCTGCATCCTTGGCACTACTCCTGCCACTCGTTCTCATCGACACCCTCCATGTCATCCTGCTCCAACTTGGTTGTGTACTCCATGCGCGCGCTAACCGATTTCTGAATCTACAACAAAAGCAAAAAAATAGTCAATTTTTAATTGAAGTAAGCAAGCGAGAGAGAAGAGATGACGCCACTACAAACCTCCTGTTGCTTGCTGATCTCAAATTCAGATTTGCTGGCGAATTGCGAGTGTTCCGGTTTCTTGACTGGAGCTGGCACTTGTTGTATGGAGGACACTAAAGAGAGTTATTTGAGAGGGGGTGAGGTGGGGTTATTAGGTAACTAAACTGGAGTATCAGACGAATTCTACTAACGCGTTTCCATTCCGTCGGGTTTGAGGCTGACTTTGGCAGCGGCCTTGTCGTTGCAGCCAAACCAATCCTCGGCAGACAGCGTGGCGCTCCATGTGATGCGTGTGGGTGGAAACAAGTCATCCTGGAACAGTTCACTCTGCAAGAAGAACCACAACAAAAAAACTAGTGAGCATGCTGAAGTCAAGTGAGCTCGACTTATCCCCTTTTAAATGTGTGTAATTTAATTTGTAACTCTTTAATTTGTAAGCTCTTTTTTGTGCATATTAACCAATTAAATATATAGTTATATATTTGGGGTAAATACCTTAATGCGTGGCACAGTGAAGCTGAGCGGCTCAATGGTTGTGTTCGTCAGCCTGTATGCCTTGGAGAACTCCACGCTGGCCACATCGCAGTGGTTCTTGGTTAGGAAACTCAATCCCTGATGCAGCGATGAACAGCGGTGATGCGACAGCGGGCAAATGTACGGTTCCTCATCGGTGATCTCATAGCAATAGATTGTCGAGTCGCCCTTGCCGGTGACAAACAGCGTGGAGCTATCCTCATCATAGTATGGAATCAATATTGATGGCGACACATCCAAACTGGCCGTATTTAGCGGCGCCGTCAATTTCTGTGCATTATACACGCTAATCTGACGCTCCGAGACCCTGCAACAAATCCAATATTTGCATATTTATTATTGAGTGTTTCCAAGTCATTTTCTGAAATTCAGGAAGACTATTTTTCTACAGCTTCTTTCTGACTAAAACGACACAATCTTCTGATGGCTTGAGAAGTATACATATATACATATAGAGAAGTATATAGTGGAAATATGCTAGTACTGACTTGTCAAATCCGGTGCAGACAATGTAATGACCCTCGAGGGCCCAAGTGATGCGTGCCCCACGGGTGCCCACTGGTCCGTTCCCCTCCAGAATGGGTGTATCGGCGTTGCGTGGATTGTAGATGCGGATTTTGCCATCTTTGCAAACGGTGGCACCCAGTTTGCCGCAGGGGCTCCAAGCGAAATCGAATATCTGATCCGTGTGGCCAGTGAGTGTGCATTTTTCGGTCATGGTGCGTAAATCCCACAGTTTGATGGTCATATCATAGCTAGCTGTGAGCAACACATCGGCGGCCAATGGATGAAAACGTATAAAATAGATCTTGTCCAGATGAGCGGTCAGTTCGCCCATCGGCGCATTCGTAGGCTCATTGAGGCCACCCTCATCGATGCGCCACAGCTTGACAATGCCATCGTCACAGGCAACGGCCAGACGCTGGGCATCGAACGGATCCCATTGGAAGTCCATGATATTGCTGCCATTCACCAGCGATGGAATCACACCATCCGCCAATCGACCCGGTCGACTTAACTCAAAGATGGCAATCTTTCCGCCGGGCCCAGACAACGGCACAGCGACACGCTCATGATTGGCATGGAAGCCATTGCATTCGCCCGGTATCTGGCGGCTCAAGTTGCGCAAATTCTCAATGTGTGTCGATTTGTGGCCGGGCGTGCCCTTCAAATGCCGAAACTTGGACACCTTGCCAAATACGGTCGAGGTGCGTTTCGTGGATGCCGCACTAAATGCCGCCTCCGTGGCGGATTTCTTGAGACCAGCACCACCAAGACCAACACCAGCTCCGGCGGTTGTTCCATTGCCACGCTGCTGTCGGTGCTCCTCCATCAGTTTGCCTTCAGGCACCGAAATACGTTTACAGTCGATACCACCGGTGGCTGCTGTTGCCGCCGCCTGTGGCATAACATTGCTGCTGTTACTGCTCATCAGCTGCTGGCTGGGCTTAAGCGGCTCCACCTTGGAGCTCTCGCGACGCCTAAACGAAAGCAAATAATTTGGTTAGGATCACGTAAAATGCCTACAAATACAATTGATCAACTTAACTGAAAATCAAGTTGTAATTTAATAAAAAGTTTTTTACTCGCAACTATAATATTGTATTCATGAACTCGTTTGTTGGCCTATAAGGCGACAGGTGCCGACTGCTTGGTTCTATAAACAAACGCAGTAGCTCGCTTAAGTTTGGACTTTCGATTGACACACATTCCAAAAGTAACGAGTGCTTACGCGTTAGTTATTGTTAGCAAATTATTGAGATTTTTGTATCGTCGATTGAAAATCGTTGCATTTTAAACTAATGACGAGAGCTTACTCGCTAGTTCAATTAGTATTTTTTTTGTATTGCTCAATCGAATGATAACTTGTTAGTTTAAATTGAGCAATTAGCTCGCTGCTTTTAAAACGCAACGAGAGCGCACTCGTTAGTTAAACTTTTAATTTTTTGTACTGCGCAATGTACTCAGTGCCAAATACCAAGTTGTGCGATTCGAATAAAACTCGTTGCATTCTAAAAGTAACGACTGCTTACCCGTTAGCTCTATTATAATCAAAATTGAGTGCTGGCTTATTAGTTTGATATGTTTGAGAATTTGTTACTCACAGTGGCACCGGCGATTGAGGCTTTTCGTCCACCTGGCTTTTGGATCGACTCTCGTAGACGCGACGTCGCTCGGCAATGCTGCTGCGCACCGCGGAGAAGCGTCGCAAATCGGCATCGGTGCGATCTTCGCCCTCCGTTGAGTTCTCCGATGACTCCGAGTTCTGTTCGAATATCTGAATTGAAATATTGCGGTACAATCGAGGGAGAAAAGAGAGAGAGAAATTTAAGTGTGAGCCATTTAGATTTAATACTGAATATTGAGAGCATCCTTTTGCAGACCTTATCGGATGATTCATCATCGTCAGCCGAAGACTATAGTTGTTGTTGTAGATGTTTGTTGCACAGTTGTTGGACAGTTGTTTCGGGGTAGATTAAGTAGACAAGTAGTGTGTGTGTGTGTGTGTGAAAGCACATAAGTACACAGGAGCAGGAGTAGTAGTTTTGGGTGTTAGTTTAGCAGGATACATATGGATATTTTTTTTTTTTGTTTTTTTTTGGTATTACAAGAGAGAAGAAACGGAATTTTGACACAAGAGTTAAAGATTAGTTTAAACATTACAGTGTTGGCAATCAACACAAAGAATCTTGATACTACGCATTTATTTACCTTGCGGCGCTCCGATGTGGTCAACGACTTTTGTACACCATTACCATTGCCGTTTCCAGTCACATTTGTATCGCCTTCATGGGTTTCTGCCAGAGAGCAAGAGAGAGAGAGAGAGAGACCGACAATGTTATTAAAAACACTCGTTATTTTTTAATTCGCTACTCGTTATATTTACTCTTGATTTCAATTTCGACAATGAGATCGGGCTTGGCTTGAGTAGTCGACAGATCACTACCATTATCCTGTCCCACATTCGATATATTCTCGTGCGATCCAGGCGCTACGGGCACAGCAAACACCTTGTCAAAGGACACGTCGCCAGTGTTGCTGGAAAAGGGTTTCGGCCCCAGGCGTGGCTGTGAAGCACCAAAAATATTATGAAGACATAGACCCATATATATATATTATCAATAAAAAGAATATGAAAAACTACTTATCAAAAATAAATATTATCGTTGAAAATAAAATATAACCTCAATCAAACAATAATTTACTTTTCACTTTGCTAGCAGCTATTACAAAAATAAAATCGAAACACAACTCAAAATAAACAAGAGCTCGCCTAGCAAATCTAATCAAATTCCAAGAAACTGAAAAAAGCGACAAATAAGTCCCAACAATAACCAAAAAACTTGTTTTCTTCTGTGAGAACTTTACAAAAATTATAAAAACAAAAAAAAACGAAAAAAAGATGTAGAGGCTTCACTGTGGCACCTTGTAGGCAGTTGCTGCTGTTGTGCGTGGACGCGGACGTGGCGTGTTGCACTCGCCAGCCGAATCGCAGGTTGTTGTCTCCGGCAGCGAATTATTGCGCGAAGTGCGCGGCATGGGCTTGGGCGGCGAGTGACTCCCACTGGCCGAATTGGTGTCCAGCGCCGCCGAGGAGGAGGCTTCCTCACTGCTGCCGGTCGAGTGCTCGGTGGGTGATTCCTTCTCATCCACCTGGCATGGCGGCTCCTTCTCCGAGTCTGTCTTGTATTTCGCCTCGAATTTGCGTATTAGCTCACTTTGGCTCAGACTGCACTCGGTGGTTGCATGCACCGAGCGTTGCTTCTCATTGGTGGCGGTGGCAGCATTACTTTCATTGCCGTTCTTCTCCTCGCCGTTGTTGCACTTGCGCACTTGCAACACAAAGTGTTCGTTGTCGTTGCGCTTGGTCGATGTTGCGGCGGCGATTTTACATTGATTTAGATTCTGATTCTTACTTTTGGTTTTTTGGTTCTCAATGTTCTTGATGAAATCGTTCAGATTGCCACGATGTATCTATATATATATATATATGTATATATTTGTATATACAGTGTTAAAGATGAGTTGCTGATTAGCAGCTGATCAATTGGATAACCATACAAAAACCCCCTATCTATTATATATTCTTCAAATGATTCTATTCAAATATACATATATACATATATATATACAAATATAATGTTACAGATTTGTGGGTGATCAAATAGATAACCTTAAAAAAGTCCCCATATCTATATAACCTATACCAAGCAGCTGAGTTTTGAACCGAACCAAACCGCTTTAATTTTTATTTTCATTTCAATTTCAAACCGAAACCGAACTGCAAAGGACATTGAAATGCTTTGATTCAAACCGTTTGGCTTGTTATTTTGTAATCGAACCGGTTTTCACAGGTGGAAGACAAGTCGACTTTAAAACTAAACCGCAAACGGAAAACGAACCAGAGGAGCAGCACTTTCCATACTTCATTTAATGAAGCAGAAGATTGAGGCTGATTGATTGATCGATTGATTTATAGATCTGTCGCTTCTAGTGTTGGAAAACTTACGATAATGGGCTCATCGCCGTGTTCGCGTTTCGCCGGATCCAAATTCATTTTGGGCACTGCCTGATTGGTGCCATTCAACCATTCGCTGGCAATCAGCTCTGTCTTGTAGCCCATGGTCTCGGGATATAGATCGGCATGAAAGTCACGATAAGTCTGCAACAACAGAAATATAAATCATAAGAAAATACAATATTTATATGCTTCAATGATAATGAAAATTTTTTTTGGAATGCTTTTAAAAAAGCTAATAAAATATAAATAAATATATATATAATATTCACTACAATTATTTTGGGCACAGTTGAATTGAGGGGCTCACCTTGCGTGGCACTTGGTACATGATGGGTATGACCATGTTGGAGGTTAGCTGGAGCACACGATTCACCTCCGCCTCCATGACTTTGAGGGCACGCTTTGGCACCAAACAGGCGCCCTTTGTCTGCTCGCCGGTGTGTCGCAGACCCTCAATTAAATACGGATCCTTGTCGGTGATCTCCAGATAGTTGATGGTCGTATCACCCTTGCCGGCGAGGAATAACATATTAGTATCCGGATCGAAGAGCGGCATCAATATGCCCGTCGAACAATCCAGCTCCAATGTCTTCTCCGGCGTATTAAAGTTGCGTATATCCCGTATGATCACCTGACGCAAGCGGGCCGCGTCGAAACCGGTTGTTAAAATGCGCGTCTGATTGCCGAGCCAGACGACGCGCGAATCCTTAATGCTCTGATGCGATTCCGTTTGCATCTGGATCGGTGTTCCAGTGGCCCGTGGATCGAAGATGCGCACACATTTATCCTTGCAACTGGTGGCCAGTGCGGTGCCATCCTCGCGCCAGCTGACCGATTGTATTACCTCCGGATGCTCATTGTTTGCTGCACAGGCGCAAAAAGAATTTTTTTATAGAAATTCTTATATAAAATTAGAAATTCATTTTGTATAAGAAAGTTTTACTCACAGAATATTTCCTTCTGGGCCGCAATATCGAAAAGGGCCACACAACCGGCTGCTGTTGAGTACATCAGGCCATCGGCCGTGGGATGGAAACCAACTGTCTCCACACGTCGCTGCTTGTGCGAGAAGACTGCCTCCGGATCTGATAGCGATTGTTCCAAACCCTTTTCGGGTATGTGCCAAATTTTCACCTACACAACAACGAAATTGGTATTAATATTTTTCTAAATGTTAATTTTTAATATATTGTTTAGTATTCCCTTTAGAAATTGAAGTTAGTACCACCTCGAATTTTTTTCAATATACACATACATTTTTCTTTCCATTTGAAGGGAAAAGTGCCAAAGAGTAGCACATTGGAAAAATTGTACAATTATTTTTTTCGATAATTTTCATCATTTTTTCATAAATATTAATTTAAATAAGTTGAAAGCGGTCAGTAAAACCCTTTTTCCTTTCTTTCTCACTTCTCAAAACGCATTGATAAGTTCCCTAAACTTAGAACTTAAAAAGAAACATTTGAAAACATTTCTTGGGAAGATTGTGCTATTTTTTCGCAATTTATATATTGCAAATATGGAAAGTTAATTTGATGTATTATACTAGGATATATAACAATTTTTGAATGTAAACATCGAAAAATATTTTATTTTTGACTACACAAATTGCAAAATCGAAAATGAAAAAAAAAAACTAGAATAAGCAAAGCTGCGCTAGCGCAATAATTAAAAAAGATGAGAAACCAATGCAAATAAGAAATATGATTTAAGACATTGGCTCAGAGCTTTTGTTGCTGAAGCTTTCGCGAGAACAAGTTTGTGCTTTAAAAGCTCCAGCATGCATCTCGGCATACAGGTAAAGGAGTAAATAAATGTCATTCACCACATATTTGAAAAGGAGCCAGGGAGTGTTTTTGTTATTCTCTTTCTCTGTCTCTCTGACACTTACCAGACAATCTTGGGAAGCGGTTGCCAACAGTCCATCGTGAAATGGTGAGAATTTCAAATCTGTCACCGTATCCGTGTGACCGTGCAGCAGTGGCATTGTCTTGCTCTTCCTGCCGCAATCGTCAAGTGGTAATACGGCCACACTCGAACCGGTGTGCTCCCAGTTGAATGCCATAAATGCCCCAGATGCGGCAATATTGTTGCCATAGGTTTGATAGCTGCCAACGCTGATTTCGCGGACGCAGGCCTCCGCTTTTGGCACAATGGGCGCGGCATTTTTGTACTTCGAAGCCTTGAAGCGCCAGGCCATTATATATATATATATATATGTATATATATATATGTGTATGTGTGTGTGTGTGTGTGTGTATGAGTGTGTGTGTTTCGGTTCGATGCTAGCCAATTGCCGGTTTTAGAATCAGCTCGAAGCGATCGTCTCAATTTTCCAACTTTTTGTTAAATTCCACACGCAACAAAATTCGCTAGTTTGTTTTTCCTTCTCTTGTTTGTCGATGTACTTTCCTTTATTTTTACGGCTAGAATTGCAAATGTGAAATTCGATGAGTATGCATTATGGTGAGATTATATATTGCAAAGTTTTTAGCTATTATTGCCTGTCCAGCCGGTGAATCATACCCGATTATTAGTGTTGCGCTTCTAGCTTTTAACCCGCCAAATATAGTTTGGCTGTAGTAAGCCTAGCACACATTTAAACATTAAATAAAAATCACACACAAATTCGATATTTAGCCTTCCCTTATAATTTAGCTTTTACTTATTTTATTTCAAAATGTGGTCTCAAATTAGCCGCTTTTCTGCTGAAAACCTGCCATATTATGAATACGGTCAACAACAGCTGTCAGCACTGCAGCAAACAATAACGCACAAATAGAAACACATGCAGAAGCGCAAAAGAACAAAATAAAAATAATACACACATGCACAAGCGTACATATCAATTGATAAGCAGTTTTTGTGATATGATTGTTGATGATGACAGCCGCCTGTGACACGCCCACACTTGAGCAGCATTACTCACAACATTTCAACAACAACAACAATAACTATCAGACCATACACAGAAACTTCAAGAAGTATAATGGAATGAGAAACGGAGAGCTAGCGACTTGGACTTGTCTGATGACGATGATGATGATGATGATGATGATGATGTTGTTGTTGCTGCTGCACTTGGCTACAATTATTGAGGACTACACCCAACACACATAGTGCTGTGTGTTTGTCACATGAAAAGAGAAAGCAAACAAAAACAAAAACAAAAACGCGATGTGATGAGGAGAATGCCAAATGCCGATTAACGATTGGATTGACCACTGCACACAGATGCCGGATAAGCTTTTAAAACACATACGCAAATATGTCTGTACGTGTGTGTGCGTGCGTTGGTTGGCTTTCATGTTTTGTTGTCCTTCTCCGGCGTTCTTTTCTTTTTTTGATTTTAAATCATGTGTTGACCACTTGTAAGCGTTATAAAAACAAGTGCCGCGCCTCATAAATTATTATGTGTATGCACATATGTGTGTGCACATATGTACACACATACATGCATAATAAAAAACTATTGTTTTAGTTATGTATATTGAATACATACGTATATAATGACGAGTTGAGCCTAAAAAGTCTGATGATGTAGTATTTGTTATATAGAATTTGTGATTTGAATCGCCTTTCAAGCGCTAATTATTAACAAATGATTCATGCGCCAACCAATTACAAAATGAAACTCAAGCATTTTTAGCTGGCATACAAACACACATACATATACACAATATATACTAAATATGTGTAAGTAAAGTTTGTGCTGAAAATCATATTTAAAAACATATGCATTAAAAAACGTTCCGAAAGGATTATTAAAAATAACATCAAGCACAAGAGAGAGAGAGAGAGAGAGAGAGACAGAGAGAGCTATTTAACAATAGCTAATATTGAGATTTTTTTTTCCTATTTATGATTTTCGCACTTTATGTTTAAGCTCTATTTAGCTTGCTTATTTTTTGGCCAACAAATTTTTTCATTTTTGGTGAGTTTCTTGCACACACACACACACACACACACACACACACACACGAATGCAAGCTTGTATTTTTCTTTTGGTTGCAGTTGGAGCCGGAACAAGTGACGCGTCTCTTTCCTTATTTATCAAATCTTTTGCTTTTTTTCCGCCTTTCAAGTGCAGCCAGTATTGGAGAACAGCAACAACAATTCGCATACAACAACAACAACTACTGCAGCAGCAGCAGCAGAAGAGGAGGACGAAGAGTAGAAAAAGAAGACAGAGTTGTGCTCACTTTGACGACGCGTGCGCAAATTCAACTGGTTCGTTAGAAAGCGGCAAAACAAATGACCATCTTTGGCTCTTGACGACGCTCCAAGTCTGGCTGCTGCTGATGGTGGTGGTGGTGGTGATGCAGCCACCAGGTAATCGGGTCAAGTGATTTAGAAAAAAAATACACATATATACAGCGAATAGAAAACTGCACGCACACACTCATATAAACACATACGCAGTAACTGGGCGGAAGTTGGGTGGTGGCGGCAGGCCTCGGCAGGCGGACATTGGCAAAAAAGGGAATTGAAAATGAAGCAGAAATGAGCTCGAGAAGGAGGTAGAAGCAAAAGAAGCAGCAGCAGCAGAAGCAGAAACAAGTGCAGAGCCCAACCTGCAGGAGAGCAAAATAGACAGGCAGACAGACAGGCAGCATCCGCTAGAGAGCGAGTCGTGTGTGAGAGAGAGAGAGAGCAAAACACAAACTGAGTGTCTCTCTCGCTCTCTCTCTCTCTCTTTGGCAGGGTGTACTCTGTATGTGTGTGTTGAGTGAGCTGCTGCAGCCGATAAATACTTTGTTGGGGGTGGGTGGAAACACCGGCACCGGGTACGCCGGCACGTCCGGCAGCTTTATATGGGCGCAACTGTTTTTCTTTTGCTGTTTCTGTTTTTTCACCACCACCACCACCACCAAAACTATGGCACCCAAGCCGAGTGAGGGAGAAGGCAGAGCGCGCAAGTGACCTCCTGGTGGTGGTTACCGTTACTTGTTGGGTTTGTTGTTGCTGTCGTTACATGCATATATGCATTTATTGACATTTTTTCTGCATTTGTCATGTACTTAACGGTTTTATACTTTGGTTAGTTTTAACAGTCAAAGTGCGTGCAATTAATTGGCACAGCGAAAAAATATACAAAAAAAAGAAACACTCGAAAAACCAACAACAAGAAAACGGATGTGGCAGCAAAAGGAGCTGAGCTTGTTTTGTTGTTTTCAGCGCCGGCACACACCCTTTTTAACACTGGCGCCGCTGGCAGCGACAACTACAACACTAACTACTACAACTACAACACTAACAACGAAGCTTGCAAACAAAGGAGCAGCTTGCACCCGATTCATCACATACACACACACACACAACTCGCATTCACACACACATATATGGAACATGCAAAAAATTAAATGCTGCACACACAAGCACGCAACACACACACAGGCAGGATGGAAACAATAATTTAAGAATGCAATTGCAATTTGTAACTTATTAAATCACCGAACATGAAAAAAAGCACTCACAATTTGTGTTTTGGCACGCCCTTTTCAATCAGTTTTTACATGCAACCGCACAATTTCTATTAATTTTTTTGTTGTAAAAAATGTTGCATCGGCTTTTTTTCGGTGCTGTATTGCCCGCTGTTTAACACAGACATCGATGAGTCGATGTTATATTTTTTTGTATGACTCGATTTCTTGTCGAATTCCGATTGCTTAGAGATGGACTAAAAGCGTGACACGAGTTAGTCTCTATATTATGCGGCGCGAAAAACTAGAGGATATGAATGCAGATTTTAATGGTTAGAAGGTTTTATTTAAGCCTTTACTTGGATCTCTTGTGTCACACACTTATCGATATATCGCTTAGCGTTCCAATTTTATGTTACTGAACAATATCTAAAATATTAATGGTTAAGCGCTGAATTTTTTCGCAATTTAATTTTTGCACACACATTTTAGTTTTAGTGACCCTACAGATTTTTTTAAGCAATTATTTAATTTAAAATCAGTTGCTTAGTGTGACCGAATATTGGACAACAGGGCTGCACAGCACGTCTGATTTGCCTAGCGCACCACTATGTATATCGATTGCAACGTAACGATAGTGCCATCGATTGCTCTGCTGCCCCAACTGCTGCAGCGCAAACTCTATTATTTTTTTGTTGTATTTATTGTATGAAGTTGAATTAAGTTGATTGCAGTGCAATGCCAATGTTAATGTCAAGCGAGACGCCATCGGTGCGGAATTGCGCATTGTGATAATGTTGAAGCGTTAACGTTAAAACGTAAAAAACGCGAGCGCCCTTTGATTTGCTTTGCGGGTGTGCAAGTGTATATATATATATATATATATATATATATATATATAAATGTGTGTGTGTATATGTATGTGCATATGTGTGTCTGTCAATGTGTAGTAGCTGCGTATGCGTATGTGTGCGTGCGAGTGTAAATTCGGTGTGCGGCTGCAGAAGGCAACGACTCAGCGACGCAGCGCTGCCGTCCAGCATCAGCAGCAACATCAACAACAACAACAACAACAAAATAGTACAAATCAAATTGAATGCTGTCAACAGCCAAGGAAAAAATGAGCCTCATGCACAAAATAGGTAAGTAATAATAATAAGCAATTATATGTAACAACACCTGCAGCAGCAGCTTAGCTCTCTGTGTGTATTTGTGTGTGTGCGTGTTATGTGTGCATGCTGCTGCCAGCTCCTTGCCTACAACAACAACAGCATTCACAATTATTTTGCATGATTCACAATAAGCGTCCAGAACAGCAACAATAACCACAAGCAAATACAAAATGCCGTTCCTTATTTACCGCCGATTTTGTCCATTCACCCATACATTTACATATACTCATAAACACACACACACGCACACACATGCACACACACATGCGTACGCTGCCCCAAAATGTGCACTCGGTTTATGGCTCTGGTTTTATCAACAAGTTCTATTTTTAGTGCATGCGCCTCTGAAAGTGTTAAAAATTAAGTAACACACAAATTTTGCGTGCATGCGTGTTTGTGTGTGTGTGTGTATGTGTATGTGTATACTTGCATACTGATCAGCTCTACCCACCCCCCAGTCCCCCTACCCAATTACTCATCTGTGTTGCTTGGCATTTGAAAAAGCAACAAAAATGCTTAAATATTATTTGTGTTTTTTGTTATGTTTAATAATAAATTAATAATAAATAAAAAAAAATACAAAGAAAATCAATTGATATGGCACTTAATCCTTGAATTTCCTCACTTAGCTAACAACCAATTTGCTACTAAAAAGCCAGTCTGGCAGCACTGATTGGCAGCGTTTAGTCCTTTTTGTTGTTGTTTTTCTCATGAGCCCCCCCCTCCTCTATTCCCGTAATGCTCCCTTAACTCGAATGACTCGTTCCAGATGAACGTTTTCATTGGAAGGACTCAAGAACGTATTCCTCTTGAATACAATTTTCCAAGAATTTCAAGTGAAGCAATTGTTAATATTCACATTTGCTAAATGACAATTAAACGATGAATTAACTAGTTGCAACTGTACATGCTTTGATGCATGCATATCTGAGTACAGGGTATCTGGCAGTCGGTCAAGCTCACAGATAAAAGACACTATTACTTGTTGCTGCTCAACATTCAGCGCCAAGCGATTAGATTGTAAGAAAATAAAGGGGGAAGCAAAAAAACGCTCAACACGCTTGCTGCTCGCTGCTGACTGGAAGCTCCCGAGCTGCGCCTCAGCTAGTAAACAGAGACAAACAGACAAACAGTCAGTCAGTTAGTCAGTCGCCGTCAATTCAGTCAGTCGCACGCGAAAAATATTCACGCGAAAAAAAAAAATATATATATATGTGTGCATAAGCGCGCTAGCCGCCCTCGCCTCGCCCTGTTCCAAGTGTAGGGTGATATCATCAAAAAAGAATACTGCTGCGATCCATTCAATATCATATCAATTGAGAAAATTCAACTAGCAAAAAACAGTGTATTTTCTATTTTGTTTGTTTTTTTTTTTGCATCTGTTATGCATTATTGCATAGAGATAGAGGAAACTTCCGATAACGATTGTAAATCTCGCTCCAATTCCAATTCGCTGCTCAGCACTAGTTCTATATAGTGCATGTGTGTGTGTGTGTGGCGCGATGCTCGTTTTGAACACCGAGCTGCGCTTGCGCTTTCAAAAACGCAAACCGCGTCCATTCAATCGAGCTGCTAGCGCCGATGATGCGTCGCAGTCACTAGAAGCAGCGGAAAAAAACAATAACAACAACAATGGAGTTGTTAGTATGAGTACGTATAAGTTTCAATAAGGAAGAGCGAGAGGGAGAGAGAGGGGGAGAGAGAGAGAAGAACGCGTGAGAATGTTTGTGTGTCTGTGTCTATCTCTTTAGGTGGGTGGATGGAAAACAGTGATGCCAAGAGCTTGATTAGGAAAAAGGCTAGAAAAAAAAAAAACAAAATTAGAAATTAATCAAATTGTGGGTTGGTCATCTTTTTATATCTATTTATATTTGAATTCGTATTAATAATATTGATTCTTGTCCTTTTCCAATAGAAAGATGTAGAAAGAAAAGGCAGAAAAAAAGGAAAAGTGATTAAGCTATGTTTTTCCATGTAAATTGTGCCTTGCCAAAGAAAAATAAAATTAAGCACAAAAAATACAAAGATAAGAACAAATGAGTTGATCTAACAACTTCTGTGTTCTAAATTTATACAGATGATCAGTCGATTAACGACTAATCGATTAGGTATATATTATTTATAAATATATTATAAAAAGTATTTTAACTCGCGAACATAACAGCTAATTGAAGATTTGTGCGAATAAGAAGCTGCAATGCCAGCACTGCTGGAAGAGGCTTGCTACTATCGATAAAGAAAAGTAATCGTTGTTGCTTTAAAGCTGTTGTCAATTGAAATGAAAGCTGGTCGACTTAATCATTTTGACCTTGTCAGTTGCTTTGGCAGATCTATAAACGCATCGATATCGATAAGAATGTGGAGTAATTAATGCTTAGTAATTAAAGCACGTGCGCTTGTCTTTAATATGCTAAATATCGTTTATATACATGTTTATCGCTTAACTCATCTAATTCTTGTCAATATACATCATACATCATATACATATATATATATATATATAAGTTATGGGTGGAGAGGGGGTTCTGGGTGGGTTTTTCAATTGCTCAACGAGTGCTGAATGAGGCTCCACTCAATTGATCAATTTGTTGTTTGCACTCACAGCTGAATGAGCAGCACAAACTTGCGATAATGGGTCCAATGGGCTGGAATGGGAAGTAGAATTAGCACCGGATGCCATCTCAATAAAACCAAATAAAATTACAGTAGGCTCACCCACAAAAAAAAAAAGAAACGTTTCAAAATCTGCCCAAATCAAATTAGATATTTTATCTGAAATCTATTTTTTTTAACCAATTACAATACCAACAAAAATACAATCAATATTTTGAACTAGAATTTCTAATTGCAAAAATTTGTCTGGACTGAAATATCCAATTGAAATTTTGTTCCCTATTTTAAATAATTAAATTAGCTTGAAAGAAAAATCTACTCACTATAAAACTCTATAATTTCAATAATATTAATTGATAGTTTGACAAACACAAAAGATCTCTATTGTCTAGTTGCATAAAATATCTAATTGAAAATTTGAATACTACATTCTTAATTATTCTGATGATATCAGATATCATGAAATTATTACATTAACAGTTTGTTGAACTGAAAAAATATGTATATAAAGAAAGAAACACAATGATTTTTGTTAAATATACTTTCTGATTGATAAATTCTTTTCGACTTTTACTCTCAATATCAGAGTGTCATCTACGTAGTTCCAATTAGAGAGCACTCACTGTACTACAATTGTTTTTTCCCAAATTTATATACATGTACATATTTTTTTAGTTGTTATCGATAACACACACCAAAGAAAGTTTAAGGCGCTCCTCAACTAATCTAATCTAATCTAATCAGTCTGTCATATTGTTTGCGTAAAATTTTCACCGGCCTAACAAAAAACAAAAAAAAAATGAAATAAAATATGCATTCATAATAGCCACACTTTAGCATCGGACTGGTTGACTGACTGGCACTCATGAATATAATATATAATTTAAGTGTTGAATGCATGAAAAGGGTTTTTGTTCAATTGTTATTGTCGATTGAGCTGAGTTTTGTCTGCTTTCACTGCACTTTCTAATGGGGAGCAACGGGGAAAGAGTTTGTCGCCAGTTTGTCACCTGTCACCTGTTGACATTCAAATCACTCGAACGCTGCATTCACAACGAACATTCTTCATTCATCATTCAAGCTAATATCTTGTTGCAAATTCAATATTTGTCAACAATAGAAAACCATACGAACAATGCCAAAGTGGCAACAATGATGTGAAAAGGGTTTCGATAACTATTTCTATCGAAAGATCCAACCACGGTTCAATTCTTGACAAATTCCGTTTGTGATACATATCGAAACCGACTCACAAATATGACGAAATATTCCCAAGTTTCTGCAAAAAAAAGTGTATAATGAAGTTGTGTAAAACTTTTTAAATGGCAGAACCATCTCTGATACCATATATATATATATATACTTGACTTGATATATATATATATATATATACTTGAACAGTATCAACAGCCGAGTCAATATACTTAAAAATTATAAGCTATAAATCAATTTTAAGGAAGAGTTTGAAGTTGTAGTTTCTATTTTGATTGATGATTGATGTCGTGTTCTGCGTGAATGCAGCATCAGATTCTGTAGACATTCGAGAACGTAAGAAATTTGGACAGTTGAATCAGGCTATTATTAAAGATTAAAACTTTCTCATTTCCAATGCTATGTTGCACAATTGAAATGTAGTTGCAACTGTCGCAAGCATTGGGCAGCTATTCCAGTCTGTTAACTGTTTTAGAGAGCAACCTTTGATTGGAATCGAATATCGTCCATTGCCATATTCGAACTGAAGTAAACCAATTTGTGGTTTGTACTTATTAACAATCGAGAGAGAGATTTTCTCAAACCTGATATTAAGGTAAATGTCAGAGAAATAAGCTGCAATATGCGGCATGTGTTCACGCTTTAAGCGTAGCAGTTGCATGCAGTCATTTTGGTTTTCATATGGCTATTATTAATTAATAATAATAGAGAGATTTTCTCGAACTTGATATTCAATTGAAGGTTATCGAAATGTGAAAATGTTTTTGGCAATTTTTGGTATATGTTCAACTGAAATAATTTTGGCTCGCTGCATGTGGTTATTATTAATTAATACCAATAGAGATATTGCGTCGCATTTAATATTGTGTTTTGCTTGCATAACTTTAACATTACCCGCATTAAATTTTCCTTAATTTGCTTTGCTTTGCTTGGCTTTGGCGCTGCTGCACATTGATAGATAGGAGTGGGTTTTACTTTCGGGCCTGACAATGACTTGGGATTGGAATTCAATTGGAATTGAATTTGCTTTTAGCTTGTAAATACTTTTGGCGGCAAGATCAAGCCTACATTGTTTGCAATTAGTAATTTAGTTTGAAAATAAAGGATGAGTGTGAGCTTGAAATATTTTCTGGCAAAGAGCTCTTCAACAATTTTCCATATGGCAAAGGTAAAGAAGAATGGAAGTTTAAACTGACTAACAACTGGTCAGAAGAAGAGAAATAAAGCCACAAAGCTAAATCCCGACAATATATATACAATTTATACACTCGAAGTAGAAAACTGTTCATACCATTATGACATAGTTGCTGATTGCTCTTTTTTAAGCGGAAAAAAAGGAAAGAAAAGAAAATAAAAAAAAACTTGTCAATTGCAAGACATGAAAATGAAATCTATAAGGAAAGCAAAAGTGCTGCTCGAAGACGAGTAAGTGAAATGTGGCATAAAGCATAAAGCACAAAGCACAAAGCACAAAGCATGGAGAGACCTGCCAACAATCAAGTTGACAAGAAAACACACAACAAACAACTAGGGAAAGCGTCGTGACATACGTGACCAGAGCGAGAGAGCCCCCGAAAGCCCAACACCTACTTATTATAGATATGTTGTGGTTTGTTGTTGTTGTACAAAAAATATAGCATTTTAGCATTCAGCATTTTGCTATTTAGATTTCACTGGCTTCTCCGCATAAACTTTTTGATATGCTTCTGCTTAACGATTATCAGAAAGTTCTGTTATCGTTTGAAATAAGTTCTGGTAACGATTATATTCATAATGGTATTCCTAAGTCAATCTGATCACGTCCTCGTCTTTTATCGATTACATGAAAGGTGTTGCCAATGGTAAATGTACATGAGGGACTTGAAGGCTTTTGCAGACTCACAAAATATCAATTACAATATAGGTAATACCTTAGTCAAATGCAATCTTATTCAATCCCATCGCGTCGTCTTTTTACTGTAAGGGTGTTCCTATTTCAACTTATCAAATCAAATTCATAACAGTAAGTGTATTCCTTTTCAAACTCATTACGTTATCTTTTATCGATTGCATTAGAGGTATTATATATGTTAGACATATTACGGAAATGGTATTCCACATTTGGAACTAATTGCAGACTACATTAGAGACATTGCTTCAGCCAAACCAATTACAGCAAGAGTATGCCTAATCTAACACATATATCACGTCGTCTCTTTACAGTAAGGATACTGCTATTCAATGTTTAAGTCAAATGTATAACAGTAATGGAATTCAATTTCAAACTTATTACGATATCATTCATCGATTACATTAAAAGTGTCGTCAAAGTTTAACGTATTAAAGAAAGGGTATGCCATACGCAAGGCCAATTGCAAGCTCTAAAAATATCGATTACATTAGAAGTATTGCATTTAATTCTTTTGCTCGAGTTGACTTAAAATAAGAAAGAAAAAAAAAAACTACTGGCACAGTATTATTGAAGTGAAAGCTCTCAATAAATGAACTAATTTCAAAAGGTTATTAAAAAATAAATATGTTAAAATATTTATTCAATAGCATTCCAGCATTGTATGCAAATGAGCTTCTTCAGACCAATGGGCAACACTGGCTGGGGTTGTGTGTTGTAAATTGATGACGACGTTCACAATCATCGTCCCTATATACAACATAGCTTAGAGCGATGATGACGACGTCATAGCCGTTGTTGTTGTTCTTGTTGTGGTTGACGTAGTACAACCCGTCAAAAGATACACCCACACACACACACACACACACACACACTCATACAAACTCACACTTAATGCTCTCTCTAGGCCTCTCTTTTTTATACCCTTGCATAGGTTATTATCATTTTTGTCGTTAACTTTGCAACGCATTGAATAGAATAAAAATCCGACCTAAATTTTACTAAATCGCCACATCCATATACTTTAGACAATTACTTTCTGAATAATACGTTGAGTGGGGGATATAGACGGTTTCAAAGTTTACCATTGCTTCTTGGCTTCTTGCTCATGGTTCGACCTCTACATTTATACTGCATTTGGAGTTAGAAACGCGATTCTCGCTCGAGATTTATATAAATATTCTAGCTTAAGCTGCGACTCCACAAGGTATATATATCCTTGACCAGCATCACTAGTCCTGTCGATATAGCCCGGTTAGTCTATTGGGAACCGATGTCAGTGAAGTGATTTGGAGTGATTTTGATCTCCATTTATAAAAAAGTTATACTCAGACAAAAAATCGCCCTGAATTTTAGAAATTAAGCTCACCTTATAATTCAGACGGTAAATTTCTAAACCGGAAGGTTGTGTGTTTCTAAAAACCAGGGTATTTCTTCTCTTAATTAAGGACTATATTTTACAAAAATGTTGGAAAAGTAGATCCAATATTTCAGGGTGCTCTCTTTAGAGAGCTCTAAACTAAGCTTGTCTTTGTTATTATCAAACATTAGTATTTTAAGATTTCACATATTAAACCATTTTAGTTTTAAAAACTAAGAACTAATTTGAAAAAAATTACGGCGACTTGCAACCGACTTCAAAACATTTTTAAAAAATAGAAATTTGTTCAGGGTATATCGTAGCGAGCTCACTCGACTACAGAGTTCTTACTTGTTTTTAGGTTCGGTTTTGCTATGCATAAAATATCGCCTATATAGCCTACTCGTGCCTCATGCTTCATGCCTTATGCGTTATGCTTTATGCCTAGGCTCTGTTTTCTAGTTTCGTTTTCGTTTGCGTTTGCGTTTCGCGTTCGACGCGTTGTGAGTTCTTTTTTGTTTTTTACTCTTCCTCTACGCGCCGTTGGTGTTGTTGTTATTCCTCTCAAAATTATTGTTGTTGTTATATGCGTGCTTATATAGCGCATTATTAAATATGAGTCGTGCTGTGCTCTCTCAAAGGTTATCTAACCATTGCCCGGCAAACACAACGTCGCCTCGTTAAGCTGAGCTGGTTTTATTTTTTCTCGTGCTCCGTCTTAATAGCTACTCAAAACAACAAACAAAAAACGCTAACGAATATTGCCCGAAAACAATGCTCGAAAAAATTGCGCAAAAAATCGTCAAGTGTTTGCAATGCAATCGGAAAATGTGAAAGTTGTTGTCTGTCGCGTATTAAATGCCTGAAGTGCACATCTAAACCAGCCGAATAGTAATACTAAAAGAAAAAAAAAAGGAAGAAAATAATAAATAAATGAAAACATAAGAGCTACTCATTAGCTGTCTCTCTACTCAACAAATTCTGAAGCGGAACGAAGTGTAAGCAAAGCTATATTATATATTTGTAAAAGCACAGTGGTCACTCTCTTAGACGAACACTTCGATTAGTTAGGTGTCCAAAATTCAAAAGGAAGTCTACGAATGGAAGTTAACGAATTTTAAACAAACTAATTGCTATTTTCTGAATTCTGGAGTCAAAAATTCTAGTATTCCTAATAATATCATTATAATTTGTTGCGATTTTCAAAATTCCATGGTCAACAGCTTTTTTTTAAAGGTAAGACTAAAATTAAATTATAAATTAAAAAAATTAATTAATTTAAGTTTCAATTTTCACAGCATTTTTAATGTCTGTTTTTCTTCTTATTAATAAATATTAAAAAAATTTAATAAAAATTGTTAGAAAATATGAAATCCTTCCAAATCAAATTCTTTGGCAATGCTCACTGTACTCCACATTGTACACCACTGCAAAAATGTTATTCACTATAAAAAAAATTTGCATGATATTCAGTTTTGAATTAATTCAATGCAACTCCATACAAATACAATGGCGAACGGGGGTGGGGGTCAGGCTAAGGGTGGGGACGCGGAGGGGTTGAGTTGGTTTTTTGTTGTCAATTGATTGAATTGAATGCCTGCATGATGACCGCACCTGCTATGACGTCATGCCACATGTATGTATGTAAGTATGTATGCCACAGGGTCACATTTAGCCCTATAAGTTTGTATGAGTGTGTGTGTTTGCTAAGCACGAGAACGTGCCATGATCATTGAACTGTGTCGACCCAAAGTCAAAAAATTGGTTCACTTCACTTTTCTCACTCGTTGTTTTTTTTTGTTTCCCCCTATTACTTTTTGTTTATGACAAATTTAACGATTTGTTTGTCGTGCTGTTTTTCTTTCCTCGTCTTCTGCTGCTGCTATTTGTTTTTTGGCGTTGGCTCGTCAACAGCAGAGAAGAGATTATGTCATGTTTGATGTAGTTGTAGTTGCGTTTTTATACCCGCCAAGCAACAAGTACAACAGGGCGTATACATATTCTATCTTCTTTGTATCTTTACATAATACAAATAAAAAGCATTAATTCTTCATAATATACAAAAAGTGTTACAAAAATAGCTAAAAATAATATCAGGAAGTTGTACTAATGTATGTAAGAGGTAGAATGAAGCAGTTTCCCGACCCCAGAAGATATATACGATATAGGCATATCTATATAGTTTGAATTTACAAATTATACAAATGTCTACCAAGTTCAAGTTGATTTCGATTTATCATAATCGATTACCGATAGCAATCAACAAAAAAAGAAATAGCATAAGGTAAACAACTGAAATTAAATCGCGCATAGAATTCTGCCTCAAAAATAGCACTTCAAAATTTACTATTGCCATAAGTTAGTGAAAACTCAACCGATTTTTCAAAAAACTAGGCCCTGATTATGATTTGACCTCTAGATTAATACTAAATACGCTCGAAATTCATAAAAATAATCTTATGGCAGAGTTCAAACTAATCCAAGCCAATGCGTGTGGGACTTATGTTAGGTAAAGGGTATCTGATAGTAGAGCTCTGCTCGCTTATAGCATTCTTGCTTTGTTTTATTATTACTGTCGATGTTTCACATTGTTGCTGCGCAAGCGTTGATTATCGCTGATTGGCTGATCGCGTTGTTCGCAGTTAGAAAGCATAACTCATGACACTAACACAAATTCAAACGCATACAACTACAAATGGCGCACATTCCATAAATTCCTCAGCTGGCTGTGTTTTGACTAAGGAGCTTTTTGTTGGCGTCCCTCCCCTCTCTCTCTCTCCTCTCTCTCTCTTTCTCTCTCTCTCTCTCTCTCTCTCTCTCTCTCTCTCTCTCTCTCTCTCTTTCTCTTTATCTCGCTCTCTCTCGCTCTTTCTGTGCCGCTCTGTTTTCGTTTTGTTTTCATTTTGCATTGCCTGTGCGATCTCATTGTACGAAAGCTCTCTGCGGCTCACTCATGGTTGCTCTCTCGCTGCTCACACATCTAAACTGGTTGAGGCTCTCAATTGGTTAACTGGTCAGTCGGTCGACTTGGAATTTGTCCACTTCAGCTTTGGCGGCCAATGTGCAAATATTGGTCAACTTAAAAGTTAGCTATTTTGCATTATCAACAACATGACGATGATCAGCGGCATCATCATCATGATCGTCGCGTATTCATCTTCATAATAGTGTTGGGTCGGGTGTGCCAAATTTGTTTGTCTGCTGTCGCCCCGCAAAACTAGAATCTGTAATCTCACCTGTTTGTCGAATACAGCTACTCGACCAGTTCAACTCGTCGCTGATCCAATTTTTCAATTCATCGAGTTGATGCCAAACGTTTCTGGTTACCCACAAAAAATATATCAATATATACTATACATATTTAAATAAACTATGGTTATACGCATATTAACAGAGATATGAGCGTTAGATTATGCATGTAAATATTCAAATTTTTTTATTTATTTATTTAATGTTAGTTGAAACCCTATTTTTTATTTATTTTTATTTAAGGGTAGCGTTGATGCCTAAGAGTAAGCACTGAATTAGAAACTGCCGCCCCTATTTTATCAGCACTTTTCTTTGCTGTATCAATCAATATTTGCAATATTGGGTAATTAAGTTTTTTGAGCAACAAATAGCTTGAACCGATGAAGAACAATATTTTGTATAAATCATATATATGTGTGAGAAGAATTAAATTGAAATTTAACTGAAGAAACTGTGTTTTTGAATCGATTCTACATATTTGACAACTGAATTCAGGGTGGTATTTGCCAGTCGAACACTCTCGACTAGAGCATTCTTACTTAAATACTTTGTTTATGTTCTTAGTTTTTTTTTCTGCAAACTTTAGGGTAATTAGAAAGCATAACAATCCATAAAAAAAATAGTCATTCGACAATTTCAAATTCTAGCTTAAGCTTAGCCATATCTGCGTATTTTGCTGTTCTTGCTTCAATTTTTCACAGCTAAAGAGAAATTTGTTTTTTAAATATATAGTATCAAATTTTGAATGAACAAATTAAATAACTGTATTGTTTCTGATTTATGCGGGTCTTCAAGAAACTCAGCAAATGTTTAATAATAGTGAAAATCAATGATATATTTCCAGGGTATTCGCTGAGCTCAAATTGATTTAATCTTTAATTAATTTTTTTATGGATTCGATTGCCTCAAAATTTGGATTGTGAGTGTTATGCATGAGTATTAAGCAGTTACGCTGCATGGAACATGTTTTTTTTTTTTTATTAGCTCCCTGTGGTTTAAGCGCGTAATTTCACTTTTTCTTAAATTTCAACAGTTGATTTGGAATAGTTTGGCGGGAAGGGATATACATACAAGTTTATATGTTTGCAAGTATTTAGGTATTGGCTTGTCTACCATATCTTTCTGTATTTTTTTCTGTACTTCTTTCCTTCTTTTTCTCTCGCCTTCAACTTCAGCTTCCACAAAAAAAAAACTCATTTCAAGGCAAGTCACGATCGAGCGCCACTTGCGAATTAAAAAAAAAACCCCACAAAAACAACAGCCGGGCCCTGGGACAAAAAAAAAACAAAACAAAAAATAATGGAAGCTGTATAGGAATGCTCTTTTTTTCTGGAGGCGCTCTCTCGTGGCTTGCATATACCTTATAGACAGTTAAGTAAATTGTCCTAAAGTTGTCAGAATTGAAAGATTACTCAAAAGGTTTTTAGTCGGAATTGAACTTGTAGTGTTGTGGGAAATATGTACTTAAATTATAGATCATATAGCACCATATAAATGTAAAATATGGCATTATTTCTTATAGTTTCTGGGACGATATATCATTGCTGTATAGTTCTAATTTATTTTATGGTTATGTCTGCTTTCTAGGGTATTTCAAATGTTCGCCTCAAACACCCAAAAATTCAATAATGAGCGCGAGAGAAGAAAAAAAGAGAGTCACGACATCCAAATGATAACAGAGAGCAGCTGGGATAGAAAGAGAAAGATAGAGAGAGAAAAAAGTTGTTAAGCGAGTGTGAATGTTGTTGCTGGTGTTGTTGTTGTTTGTATACCCTAGCTGAGAGTATTTCAATTTTTCATGTGAAATTGTAGCAGAAGACTTTTTAATCAATCTTAATAACATTTCTATGTCATTAAAATTGTGTTTATTTTTTTTTCTATCGGTGATCGATTTTTACTGATTCTTGTAAAACGGGGCGCGTTATTGATAAAAGCAATACTATATATAGCAGAAGCCGTCTTTTAAAGCTCAAAAGTTACGAGTGCTTTAATGCTACTAGCAAAAATTAGCGACAAAGCGAACCTTTGAAAGATGATGCAACTTTACCCCGGCAAGGGGGTACAATTCAAGCTAAGAATACGACGTTTGTTACTTTTGAGAGTTATAAGCGATAGCTAGCCAGCACACGTCATTACAGACATCAATCCATTCCTTATATATTTTTTTAATTCTCGCTTGATTATCGCATAGTTAACTTGGATATATCCAAACTTGTTAACTTCAGATTTTTAAATTTTGAGCAAAAATATATATCTAAATTCGAGTTGTTTTCTATGTGTGTACATTTAATAATTTTTATATTAACTTTTTTGTCACTTAAATTATGAACAAACATTACTGTATTAGATTTCTCATATACAAAACCATTTTTACATAGTCTATAAAATTCAAACACTTAAACTTGAAGGACCTTTCGCGAGTTGAATTGACAGGCAGGCGACATAATATAAAATTCTAGTAAATTTTACTAGTTGTTTCGGAATTTTAGAAAGGATGTTTTCTAAAAATTAGGGTTTCTGTTTCTACTTTTTAGAAATGTATTTCTAAATAATAGAAAACATTTCTAAAAAATACAAAATATCGCCATATTTTTTTATTTTTTCCTAAGATATAAAAATATTTTTTTTTTTTACATATAAATACTTTATATTTTTTAGGGCAGTTTACTAAAATGTAGAGTAATTTTTTTCTGAGTGTATAATCGTTTTAGCTATAAGCAAGAGCATTAAATCCTCGGCGCCGACAACTTTTCTTTCAGGTTGTTTGTTGCGGCGAGCAAGGCAAGTCTCTTGTCTCTAGAGTTGTTGTTTGGGAGCGAGTGCCATTTGATGCGCTGTTATACGTTGTTACTCTTAGCGACAACAACGTTGTTGTTATTTTTGTTGTTGCTATTGCTGTTTAATGGCTGGTTAGCGGACCTGGCTAGCTGGCTGCTGGCTGCTGTCTGCTGGCTGCTGGCTATTGCCGTTTTTGCCGTTTTGCGGATTTTCATAGTTCAGTGCGCTTTCCAGACGACAACGCTGACGACAGCAGCAGCAGCTGGTCGCGTTTAGTCTAAATATAATATTTGTGTGATTTATTTAATTGGGAAACAACAACAATTACACTATAAAAGTGCCACAAGGAAAAAAAAAATTGTTTAAAAAATACTTCTGCAAAAAAAAAAGTATTTAAAAAAAATACTTCTGCAAAAAAAAGAAGGAAAAGCAACAAAAAATACTTTGTAACTGAAGACTGGCTAATCTAACTGTATGCATAATATAACATGAGACACTTAACAATAATACCAGCTGCATTGCAGTATTATGTATATTTGTAGTACTTTCCCTTGTTGTTGTTAAATGTGTGTTGTGTGTTGTTATGCAATCCGTTGAAAAATGCCGCAATTTGATGAATCTTTCTTGAGCGATTGCGCGCTCGCCGAACGCTGGCGTTTCTACTCGTATACAGTGAAGCAACCGCACGTTCAAGATGAACCACATCATTACCAACAACAACAACAACAACATCACCATCATCAGCAACCGCCTCGGTGGTCTGCGTCGCGAGATAACAACAACAACAGCAGCAGCAATAAAACTACGCTGCATGACATCAAATTCCACAGGCGACGCAAATATAAAAAATGGCCACGTTTGGCATTATCAACAACAACAACAACACCAACATCAACACTAACACCAACACTAACACCAACACGAACACTAACACCAACACCAACAACAACACCACCAGCAACACCAACATCAAGCACATCATCATTGACACCACAATCGCCGTGTTTGCTAGTAAAGAATGTGTTGCTCTGTAAGTGAAAGCTAACATAAACATACACACACATATACACACATATGTGTTTGTGTGTGTATGTATACCCCCCCTTGAAACCTCTCTCTCTTTCCCATAACCAATTAGCGTGTTTGGTGGTTTGCTTTTTGGGTGGGTGTCTTTGGATCATTTACCGTTCGTCGTCGTTCATCATCAACATCATGCAAATCAAATAGGAGTGCGCCACATGTGCAAATACCCTAGCTAATTATCGAATGCAGCATATTAGCTAGATGAATGTATTACTCAATGAATGAATATGTCATTAAAATTGCATCTATGTTGCTATTGCTAATCGATTTTGATCAATACTCATAAACATATTGCTAACAGAATCTAAAATTTATACATAGTAATAGGGGTATTCACGTTGTGCATATTTCGTGCTCTGACATTTTACAGAGTATTTCAAATACGGCCTTCTCTCCCTGAGTTAGCTAGTTAGTGTCTCTATCTTTCGCTGGTCTTTGTCGCGATCTTTCTTCATTTCCCATTTGATGTTTGCGATTGAAAAACAAGCATTATATATATATATATATATACATATATGTATATATATGTATATTATGTTAATATGCGAATTTGAATATGCGAAAGAGCAACACGTGAAGGTCTCTGATCCATTTTTACACACATATACAAATAATATATAAATAAATATAAATATTCATTGTCAACCACAGCGAAAGTCAAAACCAATAGAAAAGTAATATATATACATATTTATTTATATATATATATATACATATACATATATATATATATATATTGATTGTTATATATATATGAATTTGTTGACTATTTGAATTATTCGTTTCTTTCGGCAATTTGTATCATTCTGGCTCGAAATTCATTCCTTCTACTACGGAATGTGTGTAACTATCTTCAAGTATATGTCTTTAATTATTATAAGGCTATATCTCTCTTCCTTTTAGATCGGTTTCGGTTTGTCTAAAGTTTTGGATGGGCATTCCTTGGGTTATTGGAACTTTGCATGTCAACATTTTTTTTCGTCACGAATTCTTGAAATCCAATAAGTGCTTTATATTCCAGTCAGTCTGAATCATACTTTAAAGTTCTGAATGTGATTCACAAATGCGTGATACGACTTCCTTGTGAGTGTGTGTGTGTTTTGTCTATTGTTTAGTCACAGTGTGACTGAAATGAATTTACATACACATATATTCAATTGGAACGATCAGTCAGTCTTAACTGCAATTCAATCGAACTTTTACAATTTCTCTTCTCCATCTTCTGGAAAAAATAGCTAGTAAAGTTTTTTGTCCCAGGAAGAATAATGTGTATGATATTTATTATAATATTATGTTATTCTTTCTATTATTTCTTTTTTTAAATAACATTTCTTATAAAAAGCTAACCTTGACCTTAAAAGCAAGCTATGCTAGTGCACTTAAAATGCTCACCATGGGCGTGTATAATATATATATATATTGTATTGCTTATAATGTAGTATATTTTGTTGTTCCACTCCACGCACAGACGGCAGCATCAGTTCTCCATCCACGCCCAGCAATTGTTCGGCGGTCGGCGTCGGTGGCTGCGGCGGCAGCAGCAGCAACAACAGCATCAACAGTGTCAGCACCTATACCGGACACTCGTCCAGCTCATCCACAACGCCACCGCCACCGACAACACCACAGCAGCAGCAGCACCATCATCATCTAAGTGGTGGTGGAACAGGACGAACTGTTGGCGTTGGTGTGCCGCCGCCAGCACCGCCTAATGCGAATGCGACAACATCATCATCGGGTGGTGGGTCGTCGGGGCATAAGAACAGTCTGAAGGGTACGAAATTGGCAAGGCGAGCGCGCTCCTTCAAGGACGATCTGATTGAGAAGATCTCACTGATGCGCACCACAAACAATACGCTGGGTCGATCTCATTCGCCGCATAGTCCGCGCAATAAGCATGGAGCAAAGCCGCCGCCAACCACCGAAGAGGTGCAGCGATCCACACAGACGCTGGAGACGCACGTCAAGGATATATCGAATGCGCTCAAGCACTTTCGAGATGTCATACTCAAAAAGAAACTAGAGGTACTGCCCGGCAATGGGACGGTCATACTGGAGACCATTGCCAGCATGTATTCCGGTTAGTTAATATCCTAAAAAAAAAGATGTCTTATGATATAATCATAATCATTATTTTCTGTTCGTTATAGTCATTCAGTCGTATACGCTGAATGAGAATAGTGCCATCATGAGCTCAGCCACACAGCAGGTCTATCAATCTCTTGGCAAGCTCATCAAGCTCTGCGACGAAGTGATGCTCAGCGAGAAGAGCGGCGAGTGCGCCTCCCTCAGCAATGAGAATGTGCGCGAGGTCATTGATCTCCTCGAGGATGCTGTCCGCGTAAGTTGCAAACCCACTCAACACACTTATTTGTTTCATTATTTATTTGGACACCAAAAGTTTAAAATCAATTAGATTAAATTTTGCTATTTAATTTTAAATTAAAAATATAAGAAATATTAGTAAGATTTCTGAGGTATTTAAATGCATAATAATCCAAAATCTGTTGTTTGGTCTCTTATAGAATCTGGTCACACTAGCGCAGGGCAAACTGAAGGAGCAGGATCAATGCGCGTTTCGCTATAGCGGTTCTGGATTGGGTGGCATTGGTGCCGCCGCCGACATAATGGGCGCCGTTGCCGTGGCAACTGCAGCAGGTGGAATGGGTAGTGGTGGGTTGCGTACGCCTTTGGATGCAGCTGCAGCAGCGGTGGCACAGCGCACATCGCTACCAGACATTGGACTGACACCCAAGGAGCGCGATATTCTCGAGCAGAGCAATTCAAATCCGATGCGCGGCTCTCACAGCACCGAGAGTATATTGCGCGACACGAGCCCGCCGCCAAAGCCACCGCTGCCCGATCGGTCCAACAATCCGCCACCGTTACCACCAAAGCGTCGCAGCCAGCCCCAATCACAGCTGGCGAATACAAACAAAAACACGAATCCAAATAACAGTACGAACACCACCACAAACACCAGCCACTCGTCGCAGGCGAACAGCCCCTTGCCGTATGCCCAGACGCACAACATAAGCATCAACTCCGATTTGGACTGCAGTTCAAATTTTTCGCTGCTTAACTATGGCGTCGATCGGTTAGTTGCTTGCTTTCTCTCTATTCCCGATTTACACTCGCTACTTTTCGCTCGCTCGCTCAAGCTAACTTTCTTATTTAATACAATCCGAAAGTTATTTCTAGATTAACGTTATTCACCTATTATCTCATTTACTAGTTTAAACTAATTCTATTACTCGCTCGATTGACTTACTCACTATTGACCCTATTCTAAAGATATTTCTTGAATAGTTGGCATAACTCATTCTCTCATTTACTCGCTGAAGCTAACTTCTTTCCTCGCTCGAGCCCTCTTATTTAATCTAAACTTATATTTTACTCCAGCATTTATTTTCTTAATTAATCTCTCAGTCACTCTCAAATTGCTTGCTCGATACAGTTAATCGTTTATTCTGTCAATTAACTTACTAGCCCGTTATCTCTATATCGCTTGATTTAGTTATTCGTTCATATACTCACTGGATTAAATTACTTGATTTTTCACAGTCAACCTGCTCTATTAACATATTCGTTCATTCACTCTTATTGACTCGATTTACTTACTCGTTCATTCTCCAATTTAACTACCACGTCGATTTACTTACTCGCTCATTCACTCCCAACTTACCCGCTCGATAAACTTATTCGCTCATTCACTGATGTTTGCTCGATTCACTTAATAGTTCATTAACTTAATGAACAGCTTGCTCGATTAACTTACTTACTACATGTACTCATCTAATTACTCGTTCTCTTGCAGCCTCTCGGTACGGTCGCGTTCCCCCGATGAAAATAGCCAATGCTCGATCGACTCGGCGCTAAATCACTCCCGCGAGGAGGAGGAGGAACACTTGCAATTGCAATTGCAATTGCAGAAGCCGTCAACGAGTCAACAACAACAACATCAGCTGCACCATCATCTCGCAGTTGACGATGTTGACAAGCTGATCAGTTACAGTGAGTACACGCTAGCAACATCCATAAATTCGAACTGCAACTCAACAACCTCTACCACACATCGACTGCGCCCATCAGAGACTCTAGCTTCAGCTCCAGCTCCATCTGAGCCTAGTATTGTTGCTGCTGCTCAGCTAAACCAGGAGGCAGCCACGTCAAGTACTCAGATGGCTGTCACTTTTGGTCCGGGCTCTGGCCCTGGCGCTGTTCTCACCACAGCTGAGGCCAGCACGGAGTTGCGCAAAGTCTCGACACCTCTAACCAACAATCGTCATTCAAATGAATCGGGTATTCCAGGCAATTTCTTTCTATATCTATTTCCTATATCTTTTAGACTGCTTATTGTTTGTTAAAAAGCTCTGCACAAACATATTCACAAAAATGTATGTCATTAATTCGACGAAATGTATTTTCTCAAGCAATTGAAACATTTTCAAAATATGAATATAAAAAGATAAATACCAGAAAACGTTCACCAAAGATTTTAATTTGAAATCATTTTTGAATATATATATATTATATATTAATATATTATATATATTACAATATATCAAATTCTGTCTACAATTTTGCAAAAAAAAAAATAAAATTTTTACATAAATAACGTTACATAATGAATCGTTTTCCTGGAAAAAGCAGGATTCTTACTTAATTAATTTCAACTTTCATTTGAGGTATTTATTTTTATATCGTAATTATAGTTGAAAATCATAATTTTCTTTTAAACTAGCTAAAAGAAAGCTAGATGAAAATACATTACATTTTTATTTGAGGTATTTATTTTATTAGTTACAGTATATACTATATAATATTTTGTGTATATTTTGTTTGTGGCTTGCTTTTATTATTTCGCTTTGTTTCGCTTTGATGTTTAGTTTGTTTTGTATTTGCGTTTGTTTCCAACCAATCCCACAAGTTGTATTCAGTTTTCAAATTGTATTGTGCACTCAGAAAAACAATCTCAGCTGATTTTGAGAAAAATTTCCGAAAATGATCAATATAGAACAATTTCTAAATAGATAAGAAGAATTTTCTAAAAAAATTTTTTTATTTTAATAAATATTTTCTATTATTAAGAAATGCATTTCAAAAAAATTGATGTGCAAACTTAAGTTTTTAGAAAAATTATTTCTAAAATTCATAAACAAGTAATGAAATTTGCTGGCTCGGCTTTTATATTAGATATCAAATTTTCAAAGTGTGCATTTATAAATTATCTAGAATGTGTGCGTAATATAAAATTACTTCAGGGTGATATTTTTTTCTGAGTGCATTTAGCTTTTAATTTGTTGTTTTTGAAACTGATTATTAATGTTGTGTCTGTGCTTTTGCAGGTTTTGTGTCGATGATGTCCTTTCGTACGTCTTCGCATAGCGTTTCTAAGCGATCCTCTGAGCACAGTGTGCAATCCTCAACAAAATCGACGAGCAGTAATTCGGAGATGGCGTTCAGCAGCAACAGCGAGACAACATCCTCGTCCTCGTCTTCGGCGATAGCAACAGCAACAACGGCCAGTCGAAGCTGCAGCAGCAACGAGTATCAGCATATAAGCCAAACGCAGTTAACGCAACGCAGCCACATCACCAGCAACAACAACAGCATCAGCAGCAGCAGCAGCAGCAAAGCAGCAACAGCAACAACAATAATTAGCGGCATCGATTGCTCATCATCGTCATCAGCGGAACTGGCGCCAGCATTGCCACCAAAGACCCAGCAACGATCGGCAATGTCGCGCTTTGATGCCGCCGTAGATGAGCTTGATGATAATTAGTAGGTTCCAAAACGATTGACAGTTTGATAAATGCTCTCGCTCACTCCACATTAATCGATCGACAACAACATTAATCGATCGACAATGAGCAGCTGATTGAACGGCTGTTAACTGTTTCTTGTGTGATTGTTTTGTTTGGTTCTCAATTAACTATTTCTCTCTGCCTTCATTTGGTTTGCAGTGAAATGCCGGAGTTGCGAACATTGTCGCCGCATCCGCCGCAGCATCACTCCTCGTCGACGCAGCTGAATCAGTGGCACACCAAGCATCACAGTTTGATTGAGCCGCCGCGCAGCGCACAGTTGCCCAACAGTTGTGGCAACAACACATTTAAATGCCAATTAGATGAGCCACCGCCGCTGCCCATGAAGAAGAAGAACAGTAAGTGCAATCGCTCAATGCGCACAGTTATTTACATTGTCTTCTTTTATTTTTTTTTTCTTTTTTCTATGATTATTTCTTTTGTCGGTGTATACATATTGCATTGTACATATGTAAATGTGTGTGTGTGTGTGTAACATATTTGTGCATGTGCAACTGTTTATTTTATATACATATTTTTTTTGTGGTTCTAAACTTGAACGCCAGGTGTCGCCATAGGCAATGCCAAGCGGTGAGTTTTTCAACATATTGTTTATATCTGTAGTGTGTGTGGTGAAATTCACCACACTTCACTTCACAATTACTTCAGTCACATTTTTGTATGACTTTCCTTTTGCATTTTGTGTTTTCTTTGGTTGTTTTTGCATCCATCCATTCACAAGGACACACAATACATGAAAGCCGCCAGTTTATGGTCTTAGACCTTAGATATATATATATATATAATATATATAAATTTTTTTTAAACAATACACCTACAACAATAAAAACAACACCCTCCCTTCGAACCCCCCTCACCCATCAATCAGACGAACAACAGCATCCAAAAGCAACAAGCAGCAAGAACAACAACAAGAATCAGCAAAAATATCATCTATAAATACATTCTACTTAATTACAAATATTTATTTTTGTGTACATTTGATTTAGCGGCAGTTAAGAATTTTGTAGCAAAACTTTTATTTATAGCACTCATAAGCAACTCATCAATGAGCAAATTCAAATTCAAACAAAAACGAAAACAGAAATAAAAACAGAAACAAAACCTTGCCAAATTGTTGTACGCAAAACTCTAACCCATCTAAATTTACGTTCCAATCAACATCTAGTGTTTCAGAGTGTCGCCTTTTCGGGTAAGTTTCTTGCTGATCCTCTTGCTTCTCTACTTCTGCGCCTTCTCCCCGCCCTTACCCTTTCGTTACGTTTCGTTTTCTTAGCTTTTATTCAAATTGTTCGCTCGTTTCGTTTTTCGGTTTTAATGCTTTGCTTTTGCATATCCTCTAATCAAAGCAGCAAGCGAAGCATTTTGTGTTCCATTCCACAACGTTCCTATGCAAAAGAGATTTAATTTGTGTTCGACTTGCAGGTAACGAAATTATGTGGGAAATACTTTCATTTTATATTGCTTTCTATACTTGTTGATATTGGAAAATTTTCGAATCATGTTTCAATATGTTTATGTTCTTAGTTACCGAATTTTGTACAGCTTTTGACTCACGATTTGAATAAATTCGTACACATTTCAACTTGAAAACTCTAATTTGAGTTTGACTTGTATTATTTGACTATGGAGAGGGTATTCAAACTTCGTGTTAAGTTTTAGACAATGCTTTTTAACGCTGTTGCTGTTCTTTTTTTTTTTGTGCATTTCCCCGCTTTATGAAGATTAATTTCCCTTCGTTTCAAGAACTTTATTGTTTTTTTTTCTTGTTTCTCTTCGTCCTGACCTACAATTGTGTTATTGGTTTTGTTGTTCGTTGTTACGCGCTTATTGTGGTATAATAATACATTTAATAATTATAATGAATTGAAACGTTTGTCAAATTTGATGTCAGACAAAATTCCAAGTGCAGTTTAAGCATTACTAAGAAAGCTGGAGAGAGAAAAGAGGGAGAGGTTTATACAGAGAGAAAGCTTATTTTATTTTCGTAAACACTTTAAAGAAAAAGATACCCATAAAAGCTCAAAGCCAGAGATTTTTATATCAAGATTCTTCATTGTGCAACTTGCGTCATACAGAAAAATACTTTGGAGTTTTTTTCTTATAGATAAATTTTCGTAATATTTAAAAATATAAGATTTAGGATATCAAACCAGAAATGGAATCGGAACCGCATTTTTACCAATTGAAATTCAGAATCGGAATGTAAAATTTAGAAAGGCTCGACAGACCCATAAATATGGCGGTTTTACTGTTTTTCTAGAAATATTAAATATATTAAGAAAAACATTTTTTAAAAGTGTAAATGCAAATAATAAAAAAAATTCAGAAGCAAGTAATGAAATTCAGCTGCTCGGTTTTTATATTCGAGTTTAGCTATCGCCTGCCTCATTAGCCGAGTAGCTCACTCCTACTCTAAGTACCGGAATCGAAAGCAGAAACTAAATTCTATTCGGGTTGACAACACCCTGCCCAAAAAGAACTCAAAACAAAAACTTCTTGTGTTCGAAAACTGTGTTTAAAATCTCTCTCTCTCTCTCTCTCTCTCTCTGACTCTCTCTCTCCCTCGCTCTCTCTGTCTCTCTCCCTGCCTCTCTCGTTTTCTCTCTGTCTCTTTGGCTCTCTGGCCAAAATGGAGCGCAAATGAAGCGGAGATCCCCATTGCTGTCCATTGATTGTATGGATTGCTGCTTTGGCACAGTTCGTTGCGCTTGTTTTGTTACCATTATTTGCTGTTTTCATTTTTATTTTATTTTTTGCTTGTTATTTTGAGCAATTGTACTAAATAATTGTTTTGTCTCTCAGTTCTGGCTTACATGGAGATCTGCTCGGCAAATTCCCACTCGGTGGAGCAGCATCGTCATACAATGCACGCCTACAACATCAGTCGCAGCATGTCGCATAGTCAGACCCTCAAGTAAGTATAGATATGTATACTCTGCCACCGAGAAGGTACAAAAAGAGTATATTGGTTTTGTGCAATATGCGTCCGTGTGTCTGTCCGTGTGATCCGAATAATCTAGAAACCTAGAATGCTAGAGCCTTGAAACTAGGAGCATATACTTGTCTGTATAGAATTTTGGGCGCTACGTCCATTTCCTAATGGAGACAATTTCAGACCACTCCGGCTCCCAAAACCGATACAGCTGATGGAAGCTCTTACAAGGATCGGTATTTCTTGGCTACATCCACTTATATTACTTATTGCTAATTGAGTTTTTGAAATTGATTACGCCCGTGGTAGTGCAATGTTCTGACTTGTTTGTTTTGTCAATAGCATGATGACAGTTAATAAGGAGCTGTCACCGGAGATGGAGACGCCGCCAGCGCTGCCGCCTAAGAATTACAAGCAGCGCAAATCATCGACATCGACATCGACAATGGGGATTACACTACCAATTATAACAACGCCACCGGCGAGTCCCAAGTCCAAGAATCTGACAACGGTTTGCGAGGAGCACAACAATGCGGTAACTATGTTGGATGAGGATGTGGCAGCTGAAGCTGAAGCTGAAGCTGGAGCTGGCTCTGCAATCATTATTGATTGCCAGTCACATCAGTTGCCCAGTTGCGATGAGTCCCAGGCAGCCGCATCTGTTATTGGATCCGGCGAACCTTCGCCCCAGCTGCTGGAACTCAATGCGGAGCAGAAAGCCGAGAAAATTGAGGAGCGTCGCAAATCTGTGCCTGCCGAACTGCAGCTAGAGGCTAAGCAGCAGCTGGACTTGGGGGAAGAGGAGCTCGAAGAGCTG
This sequence comes from Drosophila anomalipes, assembly GCA_035041615.1. Classification (NCBI taxonomy): domain Eukaryota; kingdom Metazoa; phylum Arthropoda; class Insecta; order Diptera; family Drosophilidae; genus Drosophila; species Drosophila anomalipes. Next base: position 32,237,573 of record JAWNKZ010000064.1, on the reverse strand, counting down.
GACGAGGAGGAGGAGGAGGAAGAGGAGCAAGTCGATAATCAATTGCCAAATATGCTAGAAGAGATCGATATAACGCCATATCTAATACTCAAAAATCGTGCGGAGGATGGTCCAGAAGTCAAAGCCGGCTATATTGATGCCCTGATCGTGCACGCCAGTCGCGTCCAGAAGGTGTCCGACAATGGTAGGCAACATCAAAATCATCCCCATCCCATTCCTATATCCAAATCCAAATCCAAACACAAACACAATCATAATTCACAAAGCATTGTCTCAAGAAATCGTCAACGTAACCCTAATCCAAATCCATTTGTTGTCCATTCCGTTCGTGCAGCATTCAGCGAGGCGTTCATCACCACCTTTCGCACGTTCATTCAGCCAATCGATGTGATCGAGAAGCTGACCCATCGCTACACATACTTCTTCTGTCAGGTGCACGATCAGAAGCAGAAGGCCGCCAATGAGACCTTCTCGCTGCTTGTTCGCGTTGTCAACGATCTCACGTAAGTTATATACATTTTCCATCAAGTTCGAAATCTAAATCGAAATCGAAACTTTCTCATTTGAAATATATATATAGGTCGACGGATCTGACAAGCCAGCTGCTTAGCTTGCTGGTGGAGTTTGTCTATCAATTGGTCTGCTCGGGCCAACTGTATCAGGCCAAGCTTTTGCGCATCAAGTTTGTGGAAAAGGTGACCCTGTATAAGGATCTGAGGATGCCCTTGTGCTTTGTGCCCGATCCGCAGATTAGCAGCAATCCAAATCAGCCCAGTCTGCTCGATCTGAAGTCATTGGAGATTGCCGAGCAGATGACTCTGCTTGATGCGGAATTGTTTCAGAAAATCGAAATACCCGAAGTATTATTATTTGCCAAAGATCAGTGCGAGGAGAAATCACCGAATCTCAACAAGTTCACCGAGCACTTCAACAAAATGTCCTATTGGGCGCGCTCCAAAATCTTGCGGCTAACCGATGCCAAGGAGCGCGAAAAACACGTCAACAAATTTATCAAAATCATGAAACATTTGCGCAAAATGAACAACTACAATTCCTATCTGGCGCTGCTCTCCGCCCTCGACTCGGGTCCCATACGCAGGTAAGTCAGTCTCTCTCTCTCTCTATATATATATATATATATCTTTTATCTACGGAATCAGTCACATATATATATACGCATATATATTCTTACAGATTGGAATGGCAGAAGAGCATTACGGAGGAGGTGCGCTCCTTTTGCGCTCTCATCGATTCAAGCTCCAGTTTTCGTGCGTATCGCCAGGCACTGGCCGAAACCAATCCACCCTGCATTCCCTACATGTAAGTGTATTTGAATATATCTATTATATACATATACCTGAATAGGCACAAGATATTTGGCAATGAATTCACAACTAGTTGACTGAACGCACTTTATAGAAATCGTTTGCTCATTTCTAATTTTCATAATTATAATTTCATTTCATTTTCGTCCTTTTTTAAAAATTTTTGTTTTGTTTTTTTAACATTTCTTGTGAAAGTGGTGCTATTATTTATATTGACAAATATATATATTTTATAAAGTAAAGAAGCTCGCCAGAAGCTCGCTGCTCAAGAATTCATTTTATATATGTTGTCGACGTGCGTGTGTAAACACGTATATTGCCAGATTGGTATCTGTTAAATAAATAAATTATATGTCGTGTGTAAAAAGGGATTAAGTAACTAATATTGATATCAACATATGTATATTTCAGCGGTCTAGTACTACAGGACCTCACGTTTGTGCATGTGGGCAATCAGGACTATGTGTCCAAGGGCGTCATTAATTTTTCGAAGCGCTGGCAACAATACAACATCATTGTGAACATGAAGCGTTTCAAGAAATGGTGAACACATAGATTACATATAGAAATTTGATCCGAAACAAACAATAATTTACAATTATTTTCAGCGCATATCACTTTCGACGCAATGAGCGAATTATTGGCTTCTTTGATAACTTCAAGGACTTTATGGGCGAGGAGGAGATGTGGCAGATATCGGAGCGGTTAAAGCCACGTGGGCGTCGCCAAAACTATTAGTCTATCAATCAGCAATCATAGCAACAACTATAACTACAACTATCGTGCAATCTTTATATACCGATCACACACAGAGACAAGTGCATGAGAGTGTGTGCCGTCGTCTATTCGAACCGGTTCTTTGCCACTCTGTCCCTATACGTATTTATATATATATATATATATATATATAAAGATAAATATATATATATGTAGCTATAAAAAGTACCTACAAAATATACATGTTATTAACAATGTTGAATTAAGATTTGTGTAGTTGCAAAAGAACAAACAAAAAAACCAAGAAAAGGAAAAAAAAAACCTCCATTGATATTATAAGAGTTATATGTATATGTATTCGTATATCTAACTAATGGTTAACCTAGTAACCGTCACGGTATCTGACAGCACAAATTCTGCTAGTTTTTCATTTTTGATTTTCAGTTCGTTTGGAACCTTTTCCTAACTGTATTAACAACGAATTTTCAAAAGAAGACGCTCGTTTTTTTCTTTTTCTCTTTTAAAAACTGT